>QVNW01001826.1:0-25414 GCA_014825475.1 Pseudomyrmex flavicornis
AAAAAAAAAAAAAAAAAAAAAAAAGAAGTCGACCATAAAAAAGAAAGCTCTGACAGGTTTACGACCGGCCCTTTGTTTCGGGTTTCATTTGCCGCGGGAGATCTCGTTCTGTCATGCTCGCTCCCATTATATCGTGTTCCTTATTTACTTTTCCGAACGATTAAGATAATTTATGGTCCTACTCTTAGGGGAAAAAACTTATCTTCTACATCGTTAATTGATATCTTCCGGGCTCGAAAATTCCTCCTTTTAATGAATCGCATACCAAAGTGAAAAATGCAAACAAGAGAATTCCCAGAGTTCTGTCAGAATTTTAAAATCTTGATTATCTAATATCTCGGTATATAGTGTGAGATTTTTCCGTTTTATTCCGCACAAAGAGAAAATTTATTTTTATTTTGCCGCGTTTATTTTCGCGCAACAACCGCAATTCAATTTTTTTCTTCAATATACTTCTCGGCGTTATCGGGCAGTTTATGCCGAAAAACAAACGATCTTCATCGTGTTGCAATCTCCCGGAATGCGAATAGTTAGATTATATTAAAAAGGAATGATACGCGCGCGAACGCCCGGAAGTGATTCACGATAGTGTTGTGCCGCGGGTCGACTTAAATGGAAATCGTCGCTAATTCCATTGGCTTGTCGACATGCGTTGTCGATGTCGCAATATTTGTGTGTGCAACATATCGCGGAGCAGATATAATTGGTATACCAAGTAATAATGACATTTCCAAGCATTTTTTTTTATGTTTAAAAGACTAAATACGATAAACAGAAATAAATTGCATCTATTCTCTTATATTCTTATTTTTTATACACATATTTAATCAAGTTACGTAATTTCGCGATTCACATTCTTTTTCTAATCGAAATGCGTTGTTACATCGAACAGAACGCGAGATTATCTCATTATAATATCAATTTTCGAGCCCTCCCCTGTACGCGCGTATTACATATTGATATTATATGCGACACGTGTGTGGTTTATTGCCGTATCTCGCTTATGGCAAGGTTGTTTCGGAATGTTTCGCATCTCGTTTGCAATTCTTCAAAAGGCGAAGCCCAACTCTCACCGACTACATTGGCGGACTTCTTCGCTTTTCTGATCTCTCGAGTGCCTCTTATCGCGAAACGAAAAGACAAGCAAACCGTGGTCTCTGAGAAAAAAGTGAGAAAACGATCACACGTACGTCGTAATTTCAACAGAAAAGAAGCGCGTGCACGCGCTCTAAGAAAATCTTCGAGTTCGCGTCTGTAAACGCTAATTTGTTTGAGCGAGAGCAAATAAACGACGGCAACAGACGATGCGCAGATGCGTTGGCATAATCACCGCTGATTTTGTTTGAAAAATCTGTGTTGTCGCACACACGAGTTACGTGTGTTTCTAACGTATAGATACACGCACATGCACACCACGCGCGCACACGCACATCGCTCGTTGTTCGATACCTATGTAACACGCGCGCGTCATTAACGATTTTTTGTTATGACTCGAATCGAAGAAACATGTCTTTATCGATAAATTACTGTACAAACAATACGGATAGACTTATTATACCATTAAATGACGGTATTCAATTAATATCGTTTGTGTCAATGGTCCATCGGCGACAATTGTGCCGATTACGGAGGGGGGATCCGTATTTCCAACACTGGGCAGACCCCATTTGGGCAGTTACTCATCCGGTAACACTTTGTCTTACGAGAGAAATCTCGCACATTTCTTCGCCGATTAATCACGGTCGTTATATATCTGCCCTTATATATGTATATATATATGCCCGTTTTCCATCCGACGAACTTCCTCGAAGAAGTTATTGCCGTCAAGATTTGTTTTCCCCGAGCGAATCTCTCGCCGTTTGGTGCGCAGCGAGCGGTCGCCCCGTGCGTGCGCCGCAAGCGAAAATAGATAATGCATCGCGCGGCGAGGTAACGTCTATTTTCGGTTTAATTGGTTACATTAAGCCGGCGAGTAGGTCCGTTAATTTATTAACGCGATGTTACAACATCGCACAAAACTATATAGCGTGCGAGCGCTCATAATCACGCGACGATCGGGCTAAAATAAATGTTGATCAGCTGTTCGTGCGCGAATCAGCACGAACTAGTGAATATTTTAATGTACGTTTGATTGCAAAATATTTTCAGCTGTAAATTATAATTATTTAAGATAGAAATAGAGAGCGCAACTCTCTTTTTCACTTTTATTTGAAATTAACAAGCACATTCTACGCAAGCGCGTTGTATGTCAAAATAGACACACTTCCCTGAAAACAAAGATATCAATCGAAAGATATATTCTTCGGGAATTTATTTGACAAAAGGTATCTATTGAAAGATCGAGGCGGTCTCGATTGTACTCTATTTGTGGGTCCGTCGGTCCTGCGGTCAGCCGCAGGTAGTAATAGATGTGTGTTTAGGGTAGAAGCAAAGGAACGCGGTAATTGGTCGGGAGCCATCAATTATCGAGGAACGAGAGAGGAAGAGAGAAAGAGAGAGAGAAAGAGAGAGAGAGAAAGAGAAAGAACGAGAGTTCTCTCTGGAAAAGAGGCCCTAGTCGCCCTAGCAGGTTTCGTTTCGGATACTCCCGCCTTTTTTCTTGCCTCGTTATCCGTTGATTGCCGACCTCTCTCTTTCTCTTTCTTTCTCTCTCTTTCTCTCTTTCCCACGATGGCTTGATCCTCAAACATCGCTATTGGTGGTCCCAGGGTTACGAGTTTAGCAAGGTGGTCCCATATTAAATCATAAATGCCAGCGGGAGAATGGAAAGACAAAAGGAGAAGGGAAACGCGCATCCTTCCGTCGAAATTTTATTGCAGCGGTAACAGACGTGAGAGGAGGGTCTCTTTCTTATGTTTCACCGCTCTGCCGTGTTTCTTCCTCCTTCTTTGTCCGAACAATCAACACGATTATCCACGCGAAATGATATTTTATTTTAAAAAGAACATCTTAATTTTCAACCGCTTAATAACATAAATCATCGCTCCGCTGCGATTTTCACGAGTATGTACATACATTTTGTTCAGAATAGTTAAATTATTTTCGATCGCAATATAACTAGATGTAATAAAAGAGAGATAGAAACGTGGTCGACCGCAGAATTTTAAGAAGAAACAGCTTCCAACTGTTCGTTCTCGGTCAAATCGTCTTCTCGGTAAGTATCCAGTCGCTCGATTGCGTGGACAAAACGCTTTTTCAGCTTCGCGAATTCTTTAACGGACGTCATTTTATTCAACGCGGTGGTCTTCGCGTCCAGGTGTCCAATAGTAGACGATTTCCTTGACGTGGACCGTAGCAACGCACTCAGCCCGGCATCGGCGATCTCTTCCCAATCCTAAAGAACCAGTTCGATCGAACATTTACCGAAGCAAGAACAATATAATATAACGGAGGGCAAAACGTTGGTCGAATGATGCGGCGCATGTTGGCGCAATTTATCTTTTTAAATATAAATGAGAACTTTAATTCAATTTGAAGTTTTATAAATTATTAGATTTTTTAAATATTTTCTGTACGATAAAGACAGAGAGAAAAAAACTGTGAATCTTTGAGAACTTACGAGTTCGTCCCGCAACTGCGGTTCGAATCCAATCGCGGCTTCAAACATTGCGTACTTATCGTCGTTTACATTAAGCCGCAATAATAGGAGCAGTAACCTCACGGCGCACTGCAGACCGTGGCCGGTGCGTTTCCGTTCCTGCAACAGCCCCAATTATCGTATATCGCATTATACCATCTCATCTACGGTGAGTGGGCTGTTCCAATCTATCTGCGTTAGTCTCTCAGACGAGATAAAATTTTGATCCAACATTGACATTATTTTTGCGCGCAATTTTTCTCAGAAAAACTTACTTTACTGACCCAAAGATCAATAAACTGACTGAACAATACAGGAAGTTGATCAATTACCGCTTGTGCGATCGCCAGATCGTTGAGAAGAGCGAACATCGCGCGATAGGTCGCTTCTAAGAGAAACGGCAGTCTGCTCGCGACCAGAGATCGAGTGCTCCGTTCTCTTACGGTGCGCAGCATCTTTCGCTCGATGTTTCTCAACTGGGTCGACAGCAGTCCGAGTTCGCTCTATATTTCCGAACAACAAAAAAGCACATTGAGAAAAACGATGGTCATTAATTGACGACGACGGCGATGATGAAGAACGCCATCATCGTTATCATCGCCGATTGCGGGAGAAATTGATCTTACGAGAGCGTCGAAAAAAGCCAAGAAAAAAAGAGGGAAAGAGAGAAAGGAGAGATACAATCAAATTCTTAGATATATAAAGAGAATTTTTTGTCGCACCACTTTTCCTTAAAAAGACAAATAAAAAAAAAATAACAAAAGTCAAAGAAACTAATAAAATTTAGAGCGAAATATAAATATTAAAGAAAATTTACGCTTTAGACAACGTTCAAAGTTTTACTTAGAAAAAAACGATAAAGTAAATAAATTCATAAAACATACACAGAACCACGTGGGCTAAGTTATTCATTCAAATTATTTGATTGTGCATATCGAGACCGGAAATGTGATTTGCGCCTCATTTAAATAAAAAAATTACCGCGATTCTGTCGACTTCCTGGCGGTTACGAAAGTGCGCCTCCATCTGAGTCTGAACCAGCTGGATGTGGTTTTGCGCGATGGTGGTTGTTAAGTTTCCGGCGGCTTTGTTTTTCAGCCTGCTCAACAACTGCTCTACCACCAAGGTCATCGAAAGTCCGTCGTTCGATTGTATGCGATATCGCTTGCTGGTAGCGCCAGAAACAATTGTCACCACGCTGCCGGTTCGCACGTGCTGCAAGCCCAAGGCGTTCGAACTTTGCTTCTGCACGTCTCCGGTTAGTTCTGTTTAAAAAAAAAAACAATTAACAAAAATATAAATATGAATCGGGTTTTGATTTTTCAATAAAAAAACTTCTTTCTTTTTCTTGACAAAAAGTTTGTAATTTCCATAAATCGGTCTTTCAAACTGTAAGAACTCTTTGAGAGCTGTTTGGACAAAAACTTTTTCATCATAACAATCGACAGAAAAATTTGCAAAGACCAAGCGTGAAGCTGAACAGCTTCGTCGCCAGTGTCTCGGTCGTGAAAAGAGAAGGGACATTATACACAACGCGGTGCTAATAGATTTACCGGGAAACAGCTGGCTAAAAGCGACGAGAGGCTCGCTGCACTTGAGAGTCGCTGTGAAGGTGGACGTGTTCTCGGGTGGGCAAGTCTTCAATATCATCTTCACCGGCAGCTGAGCCGTCTTCTGAAGCACGCACACTCTCCCGCAATCCGCCGTCTCGTAGCTCGCTGTGACTCTCACGTCCGACGATATCGCCGGCAAATCCGTCGTCGTGTAGATCTTCGTGCGCAAAACATGCCGGTCACCTTGTTTTTGCATTTAGTCTGATTAAAAAAGGGGCACAATTCGGGATAAAATAAAAAAATTGAACCGTCCTTCCAACACTTCGAACTTTGATAAAGCGAAAATGTCATATTTTGCAATCCCATTTAACATACAATTTGTTTATAATTTATTTACATGTGACATGCTTACAGAGGTTGTTAATAACGTAGCAGTTTTTCTCGGCGGCAAACGGTTCCAAGACGTGCACGCACACTTGAACATCGTCAAGTGTCGTGTACGTGGATAATTCTATAGTTAATTTGCACACTAAGTTGTGACCGTCCGAAGTATCCTTAGAATCGTCCTGATTTTCGCGCGGACGGGACTCCGGGTCCAGAAACACAGTCACGGACATTATCAGCTCGGCGTCCATGGTGACGTCGGTTAACTGAACGCCTTGCAAAATAATTGCTTTTTACTTTGAATATTTAAATGAAAAAAAAAAAAACAATTATAAAGTAACTAAGATAGAGAGAGAGAGAGAAATTTTCTGAGAAATTTAATTAAGAGTCATTTCTTATGTGTCATTAACAAACGTGTGTTATGAATATGTATATTTCTTGACGATTATTCATACCGGAAGTCTTATTTTTCTTCGTCATCTTGCGAAGCTCCATAAGCTCGTCTTCGGCGGCCACGTAATCGTAACCGCGTCGATGAATAGGAGGCGCGATAAATAATGACGGCTCCGAGCCTAAATAGCAAGCCTCCAACTGGCCCTCATCCGAGAGAACAACGATTACTCCGTCTAAATGCTGAAAAAAAAAAAAACAAAAAAAAAAGCGGTTTGATCTTTAATTAATTCAATCATTTGTTGTTACTTTCATGCCAATGTTTAACTGGTTTAGACATTTTTTCATCTGAACGAAATATGCGCGATCATATGATTTGGACTTGACGTTTGAGCGGAGTTCTCGGTATTAAGTTAATTAGCCAGGAATTGGCGCGCGCGCACTGTATCCTCCGGAAAGACAACAATCGCAACCTTGCTAGCTGTACCCTAGCTATGGCAGGACGATAAGATAAAACCAGGGTGATAATGGCCTCCTCGTCCTTCCCTACATTTTTGCGGTTTTTTCCTTTAGCGATTCTCTTTCATTACCGATGCGCTTCGAGTCTTTTCGAATGCCTCTTTCGATCGTCACTCGATCGTTCCTCGCGCCTTTATTTTTCTCTCTTTCTGTCTCTTATTCTCTTGTCGAATTTCTACATAATTAAAAAACAACCAAAGTAGTTTCCGAGATACCGTTAATAGGTTCTGTAAAAAATATGATCTTTGCGAGAAAATATACGAAGGTGTATATTTTTTTCTCATTAGCTTTTTTTTAAAAAAAAAAAAAAAATTTAGCGTGGAAGTTAGGAGCGACTTTCAACAAGGACACGCGATAGATCCGAGCCTGCTGACGTTGTTGGAGGAACAACGACTGGCGGAGGCCGATAATGCGACACGGAAGAGGAACAGCGATATGACGGAGGTCTCGCTTGGTTCTTTGTCAAATGTCATCGGCTCTGATTGCGGACTATCGTGGTCCGAACGTACATAGATACGCGACTATCGAGGTCTTTTTCGAAATTACGGATTATTTTGTAATTCTCTATTATCTAAAGTTAAAAAAATTCTAAAACAAAAATCTATGTCACATTTTCTTTTTTTAGCCATTCTCCAATATCGTGTTATTTGAATAGAAACGCGTATATTCGTTCGCACCGATGTGATCGTTACTTCTCGCAGCTAAAAGAAATTTTCTCACATTTTTATCTTGTCGTTTGCAAACTTTATTACTTGGACAAGAGAGTATCTTTAAAAAGATTGAAAGGGAAAACGTTTCGAGTTCTTTCTTTTGCTCAGCGGCGCGTTACGCGGGGCGCTTTCTACGAAATAACGTCTCTGCGGAACGCATATCTCGAGAGCGATAGCGCAAGTGACAGAATTATGCGGCGAGTTACCTGAAAATGTGCTCGAGTTACAGCGACCGGAGTGAGAGGCAGCTGAGCCGACCACTTAAGAGTTGTACCCTCATAAATCATCAGAGTGTTCGTGTCAGCGATTACGAGCACCATCAGCTTACCATCCGGCTCTACAAGCATCGCACTCGATTAACACACATTTATTTTCTATATCTGTTGAAAGTAATTAGGCTTGTCGCGCGCCGGACTAAGATCGGCTTGTGCGCACGATACGCTCTCACGATACGCAACTTTGTTTTCTTCTTTCGAAAAAGAGAGGAAAAGAAGAAAGGGATCGGGAAAGAAGTGGTGAAGCATCGGAGACGATCTGGCGTTTTTTCTTCTCTTTTCCTCTAATATCATGATCGATCATACCTATCACGTAAGCTTGGAAGCACAGAGGCTTGTAGTCGAATCTCTTCGCGTACTTGAGAGAGACGCAATTGTCCTTCAGACAGTAGAGATTGTTTTCACCGAGCACCAGAATTGCAACTTCGAAGCTGCTCAAAACGACAGCATCGATATCGAGAACAGCTTCACCGATGTTGTAACTCCAGTCCGGATCCAGGCTCTTCGGTCCTTCCGTGCGGTCCTTGTTGCCGAATTCCGCAATATTTTTGTACCTGCGAGAAACGTCACGCACTTTCACGAAAAATAAAGATTAAATCTCTTTCGATTTTGATGTATTTCTTTTCATCGACGGGCTACCGGTATTAGTAATATGATGGATTGACCTGCCTGTAGCACTCGAGGATCCACGAAGAGTTCGGCGTCACGAAGACGTCGTTCCGCGAAACGTAGACAATCGGCTCGGGCAGTAACCGATTTCCAAGAATGAGACTGAAGGTGGGAGTTTCTTGCTCGTAGAAGAAAAGCGTGCCGTCCAAGCACTGAACACAGAAGAAGTCCCGACCCTGCACACCGCCGAACGGACCTGTCGTCAGGAACACTGGAAATCGCGGTAGCAAGTGCTCGTAAGCGACTTCCAGATCGCACCGGTCTCCTGCAATGGCAATATAATAACTAAATCAATTAAAGTTAGTTAAATTAAATATCTGAATAAAAACTGAATTTAGGAACGCGTAAAAGAGATTGAAGAAAAAGAATATATTTTCATTTTTATAAGATTGAAATTTAAAATAAACTCATTTATTTTCACGAGAGAGAAAATAAGAAAGAAAGGAAATAGGAATTATCAAAAATTCAGTCACTCGCAATTTCACGTCGTACGTTACAAAATGCACGAACCATGTTCGACGGAACCTTGATTCAAGAGAATGCTATACACGACGAGTTTCATTGGCATCAGTATCGCAAGTCGAATGTCCTGTGAACCCCTGAGACAAATCGACGCTCATTTAATCAACATCATTGAAGCACAAGTCGTACATGCTACATTACACAAACATGTATGTTGTACATGTGCTTACGAAACAAATCTTCCCGCTTTGATGTCGATGATGCAGTCACTAATTTGCGTCTCGATGAGCAGATCCGACGATTTGTAGCCACTTGGCGATTTGCTTTCGTCCAACCATTGTGACGACGGACTGTAGATCCGAAGATATCCGCTGTGGCTGCCGACAATGACGACGTCCTTTCGATCAACGCCGAACAACGACGTGATTAACAGACTGCGCCTGTCGAAAGATTCGTTCACTCCGCACTGCGTCCTCCACCACTCTTTTGTCTTGAACAACGACATTTTTATACACAATTCAACATTTCGACAACATTACGACGCGATCAAAAGCGAACTACTGTCGACCGTATGCCGCGAGTTGCCATGACACCCTATCGTCACAACATGTTGCACGTAATCGATTCGATTAGATGATACAGCTTGTATTTACGATGATTAGATTCCAAACCAGTTATAAAGATGTGCAACGAAATCGCGGTATGACATTTCACATTTATCGCATTAAAAATTCAAGATGTGCAATTTTTCAAGCAAATATGTGTGTGTACTATACACATTTCATGATGGATTGCTATATGATGCGCAGTAACAATCTACCACGACGCGCACAAAAAAATAGAAAATAAATCATTGATGTTTTTAAAGAATTATTAATTATCTGACTTAAAAAAAGATTTAATTTAAAATTTTAGAGGAGCAAAGAAACTACAAATGTTTGTGTATTTATTAATTAAATAATATACAATAGACACATACGGGGATTAAAAGTAATTTTTTAAACTATAGAAAACTCAGTCAGAAAAAGAAAAGATATCTTTATTTCTTATCTCTAGGAAAAAACATGTACATTCCTACATTTTCTAAATAAACATATGTTATTATTCCTATACGTTATCACACATTTGAAAGTATTTGACGATTTTTTTTCAAAATTGGTTTATTTTGATTGCAGATGGAATTGTTTCTTCCGTCATGTTTCTGATTTGCCTGTAAAAAACACGAAGAACATATTTTCTTTAAAGTCTCACATGAATATAAATTCAATTCAAAATTTTTACCATTTGTGCAACAATAACTCGAGTGCGAGCACGACTACGCTAAGTAACATTCCACAGCCCATTGCGACTAATGCAAAATAACATTCCGTCAAACCGATCGTGATGAAACTGTTCTGACTTGAACACACCGGCTTTTTCGGATACAAGCGATACTCCTCGCGATATTTCAATCCGTATTCTTGTAACTTCAACATTCTGAAAGTATATTTCTCGAGTAACGTGTAATTTTAACATATAACTTATGCGCGCGAACGCACTAAAAAACTTGATATATTGATAAGAAATTTCAAAATTATGTAACTGCAAAGTTTTTCTCACGTGCGCAATCTATATTTGTAATTTTATTCGAGTTACTTTCTTACCCATTTTTAAGTATTTCTAGATAAGGCGATTGTTTTTGTATCACGAAGCTCGGATATATCAAGTTCAAATAATCGATCTCGGTTAGGCCACATTTTTCCTCTTCCTGATACGTTTGTTGCATAATTTGGTACATCGGGCCTCGGGACCCGTGAAACGCAAAGTGTTCGTTTTTCACACGACGCAGTCCTTCCTGCAGATTCATCCAGGCGGAAAACGTGCGTCCCTTTGGCTCGATTTTTTGCTCGTAGATCTTCTTCCTAATGGGATCTTGAAAAGACTGCGTTCCGAATTATCCCTTTTGTTTTTTTTTTGTTTTTTTTGTTACATGTCATAGGTTTTTAGTTTAGAAAAATAAATTATTTCCGCATAGGTTACCAACCTTGAAGAAATGTCGATTGTAAATAGTATCGTGCACGCCGAGAGTTAGCGAACTGTACAAAAGATCGGAAACGGTTTTAATGGAGTCCGTGGTAGATTGCATGAGAGCTACAATATTTGCCGTATAGGACGCGTAAAGACTCAAAGAGGCCAGCAATAACATGAGAGTGACAATTCGAGACGAGATTTTGTACGGCACGTATGAATATCCTGCGAAAGGACGAGTACACGTTTATAATTTAATCAGGCGATTATTTAAAAAAATGACAAAAAGTGTACCTTGTTGAGCGACTGCGCCTAAAAGAATAAGAAGATTATCACTGACTGTCGGCTCGTTATTTATTTGCTTCCAGTAAATCACCGATTTTGTTGAAGCGTCATGGTACACGTAGTACTCCCATTTCATAGACAGATACAACAGACAAAAGACAACGAGAAGAAATACAGCTATCGCTTTCCAAACGTTTTGTTGAAAGGGCAATTCAAAGATGTTCTTCACAGATGACAACAAGGGTCGTCGAAATACAAAGCACGCGCTATGCAATAATTTTACGATCGTTTTTTTACATTTCTTACAGACTGTTGCATCGAAGATAGATGTGAAAATGTAACGCACGTTACACAAAAAAGATTTATTACGGTTATTATAGAATGTTTCAGCTGATCCGAAATCAGAAGCAATTTTACCTGGTTTGTGTATACAGTTGGACATATTGCACTACATCCATGCGATCCGCAACCATGTACATACTAGTGCCGATATCAATTTCACGTCGCTGCAGCAACCCGATCATTCCATTCCAAGATCCATTTTTCTCGCGATATCCCCAACTATTCACCTGGATGAAACTTACTCTGTCATGTGAAAAAGAAAAACAAAAACAATTGTTTAGAAAATTAATTTATAGTCGTGTTACTCCCCATCTTTCTTTACATATTGTAATTAGCGTAATTAACTCTTGAATGTCAAAAGATTCGAGATTCTCACGTGGCATTCATTCGGTTTACTAAATGAACCACCCAAGGGTAATTAGCTTTCGTGACAGTATCTACGGTTATGTCCTCGAAGTCGGTTAAGTGATTGATCGTGTCCGGATTGGTTATCTGCGCAATCACAGACATTTGTAAAGAAATATATAAACGTTCTCTCTTGCGCGTAAAAAAAAAAAAGAGAAATTCGGAATATTTGACATCTTTAAAAGCACATCTACCACGATAGAGGACTTGAGAGCTGTTTGTCGGAGGTTTCTTCTCCGTGCGGAAGCCACGTCGAAGGTTCTCATTCGCAAACCGCTCGTAATTGTCCAATTTCCACGGTTCTCCCATATCACGCTCTTCTGCGGACTCGTCCGATACACGGACGTTAACTCGAAAAAGTCACCGTCGAACCTTCGAGCTAAGACAACATCGCTGTCAGGATAGACCGCCAAATCTTCGAATATTTCCGTCGGGAAGTCATCGTCGCGCATTAAAGTGACATTCCTCGTGTTGTCGATCTTTTTTCTTCTCCGATCCTGAAGTAGCAGCCATTTAGTCGGGGCGGCGAACATTCTTTTCAAATGTGCCTGTCACGTAATATGTCAGAGATAATAATTACTCAAATCAAAAGGAGACGCGACGATGAGAGTTTGTGGCTCTCCGAAGAGATGAATTCGACGGTACCTGTCGTAAAATTTCAGTGGCGTAATCGCAATCCAGGTCCAACGTGTGCAGGTTTTGATGCTTCGAGTCGTCATAAATTCTCCGGTCAAGATCTTCGACGGAATTACAAATACTGTGCGTTACGTAATGACTCGACATGTCTCTCGATAATCTAATCGTGTCGTCTGAGAAGAGAAAATGAATGAAACTTTATAATTAAAGTAAACTAATAAAGAAAAGATCTGACACGAGCAAACAAAACGTGTCTTTTAAATATGACAATCATAAATTTGAAAATCTTGCCATCGCTGAGGAGACACAAGTGCAGAAACATTCTCGACGGCGGGAATAAAGTGGGTATTGCGTCGGTAATAAATTTTACAATTACATCGTCGATTTGATGGGGGGAGACGGTCGTGTCTTTGTTGAAGGACAACGCAAAAATGTACAGAACGACGAGGATCATGTTCTGTCTTTTGTGTCCGTCGAATAATTCGCACAGAAATCTGTGAGAAAGATCTCTTGTCGATACAGTATCATAATTACTTCTTTTATTGTGCGACATAATTACTTCTTTTATTGTGCGTATAGGACTAGCTCGAATAATCTCGCATAAAATGATTATCAAACGAATCTATGGAAACATTAGAAACGTGAAAGGTATAATCAACGCAATAAGTCGCATTATTGTGTAAAATACAGTCTCCGGTTATAAATGTCTTATGAATGTTTCGTGTAACGTGCAATTTCAGGATTTCGTCAGCTTTCGTCGTTCTCACGAATGCTTTTCGACAAATCTCGAATATACAGGTAGAATATGATAAGGTAGCACAAGGTAATAATAAAAGTAGAGGTCTATGTCTTGAAACGGCTATCCATACCTCGGATAGTCTGTGTAGTGCACATTGTGTATAATTTAGTCGCGAGAGAGTTCGATGATGTATGTAAAGCTTCATCTTATACAAAACTTTTATTTATTCGAAAATAAAAAACGATACGGTAATTACAGCGATGAAGTCCATCGTGACTAAATATGTGCACAAAACTGAGTTTGCAAAATTTCAACTAGTGTTTTATTATTTATTGTTATAAATAATTTTGTTTCTTCACATTGTTTTGCGCCGAAATTATTTTGATATTAGTCATATTTTTTATTATACGCGTTATCATGTCAAAGATCGGTAAAATAATATTTTAAACATTAAGCAGGACTGAAGTTTACATAATTTTTTGAATATGTAATAGCATCAAAGATACAGACTTATTTTTGTCACCAACGCGACGAAATTTATTTTACCGATGCTACGTAGGGTACGAAAAGAAAAGAAAAGAACGCTCGATAAAAACCAGTATATTTCTAAACATCGTCGTCTTGAATTTCCTTGATTTTGATTTTCTCTATTCGCAATACATATTTATATGCTTATTCTATATAATCTGTACAAAGTATAAGATAATGTTTTGCAAGAACAAACTATCGTAGACAAATATGTGCTATCTACATTTTTAAAAAATTATACATAGTAAAATATATATGTATATAATCCCAAGCAAATACCAAGTAACATTAGGATGACAATGTTACATCACAACAATGTTACTGTTACTTGATAATTGTTGAAATTTGTGGTACACGATTTTAAATAGTTTTAGACATGATTTTGAACAATTTGGTCGTTTCATGTTCGTCTTCACGAGCGAAATAGATCTCGAACGTGCGGTCCTTTTTATTTCTCATTTAAAAACTTAATAGAATATTTACATTTTCAGTTAAAAATATTCGCATTACATATATCTTCAAATATAACATGTAATTCTTCGTGATTAAACCACCGTAACAAGTGGTACAATGAAAGAAAGATTATAAATCTATTACTCTTAGAAAGTTATTCGTTTATATATTGTGTTTAAAAAGCGCAAATTTCGTTTACGTATTTTGTTGAAGATTTTGTATCAACAATAACCACCATTTGATCGATTGCAACAAATCTATAGCTTGACAAATATTCAAAAGAGAAAAATTACAATTAAAAGTGAAATTGTTGTTAAGGTTGTGCCGCTTAAGAAACAAAAGGATATCAATTACAAAAAAATTATCAATTACAAAAAAAAATGCATTCTACTACATTATGTACGCGCGTGTGTGAAACCTTTCCGTTTCCAATTCTATTTTAGTACATCGAGGTAATGATCTCTTTTCTCGTTCTTCGCGTGAACGTTGTATAAATAACTACGCAATGTAATTTATATATCTACTATCTATAACTTAATAAGATTCTACGCGCAAATATCTACAATATATATATATGTATAAACACCATTGTTATATTGTATTACCTATAATGCTGTTCGCGGAGCCTGATTTATATTTTCCTGATGCAGTGTTTCACAGCTATACTGAAAATATTAGGTATTTTTCAGACTACATACTCAAAAAAACAATGGCAGTAATTGTAAAAAAAATGACGTAACAAAGAGAGACGAACGATAAATATCGTTGCTTTAATACTGCCATAGGTTTCGTTTTTAAAAAAAAACCATGAAATTTAATTGGAAGATAAACGCCACATCGGAACTCGAAAGACGATGTACAATAGATCTGTCCTTTGTATCGTGATAAATCTATTTAATCTGCCATGATTGACTGTAACGTAAGTGCTTATGTTCCATCTAAAGTCGAGGACGCGCAAAAACATTTAAGCAGCAAGCAAATTGGCTAATCACAGGCAAGCAATGTAAGGAATATCTGAACGATCTTTTTAAAATCTTTTACTGCTAAATGTTTTTTCGGGTCCTTAGCTTTAAGATACTGGAATCGTCTGCGATATCGAAACTTCATCAAATTTTAAAGACTGCATGTGAATAATATCTTACATGTAAACAAATTTGACATTAAGCTTAAGAAAGCTTAGTTTGATTTTTATTTCGCTCTCACTCAATTATCCAATGTAATTTGGAGTTTTTTTCGAATATCATTACATATAAATATACAATTGTTTTTCAAAGAACAAAACAACAACATATTCGAAAAATTTTTGTAAACGTCAATTTTTTTATCTTCTTGAGATCGTACCCGCGTCAAAATTCGCTTGTCATGACAATAATTCCGGCAAGTTTGTGGAGAAATTCGCGTAACTGTAAACAATGGTTGTCGCTTCTTTTTCTTTCAAGAATTATTTCATTCATCAATACTTCTCTAATGTGTCAGTTCTTAGTTAGGCCGATATTCATAGTCCGATTTTATATTTAATAATTGTCTTAAGTCTATGTTAAGATGCTGTACGAGCCGTTTTTATCTGGGCTACAGAACATGAGACATACTGACATAAGATTTGAAAATGAACTTAAGACGATCTTAAATACAAGATTCGATCATAAATACCGGCTTTGAAGTGTAATTTATTTGTTTTAGTTTTAATAATAGTATGATACCTGATATTATATATAGTAAATTATGTAAAAAAAATGATAAATTAAAACTATAAATGATAAATCAAAGCTTATAATAACTCCGCTATGAATATACATCAGAAGACTGTCGGATTATATCTTACAACTGTGCGCTCTAGTTAATTATAAAAATGAGTTTATATGAAAAATACTCTTTTGTTGTAACGTAAGTTGGGCGCAAACATGGGGCTGTTTATTTCCTTGCTTCTGACGTTATCCAATATAATTTAACGAATATGAAAGAACCTTACGATTGATACAAAAATGATCATCTGTTTTTTTCTTCCACTCGCTGTTTTCTTTTTTTTTCTTTGTAGATCTTTAATTTATTTATTTCATCTTTCACACGAAACGTACGCCACACTTTTGTAAGTAACTTTTGCAATCGAAAACAAAATCTCCAATATAGATTACGACAATTACTATTTTGAAAACATTGTTCACAGTAAAAACAAAAAGAAGGAAAAGATATATATACACACGCTCACCTTCTTTCCCTCTCTCTCTCTCTCTCTCTCTCACACACACGCACTCACACACATATATATGTATATGTACGATTAACTTATACCATAGTGGATGTATTCTGCCATTATGAATGATTAAATAATTAACAGGGAATGAGAATTTATATGGACAAAGAAATGACCAAATGGACTCGATCGCCACGTTGTGACGATGTTCTTGCCATCGCTGATTGTATACAGAACATTCACGTGTCAGTGTTGAGTCTCGTTTACGACTCTTATATTGTTCAGCTGATTCTTCTCGTTTTTTTCCTCATCTTTATCTGGATTGTCCCACGCTTGTCTCTGACCAGAACCGAAAAATACATAGAATGTTGCGCACAAGATGTAAATACCGGCGCAAATCATGAAAACGGTTCTCCATTTTGCTTGCGTTGGCTAAAAACACATACAATATTACATATTAAATAATTATATATATATATTGTTAAAGAATAAGAATCTTAATTACTTCATCGACAACGTATCCAACGGTGATGGGCGCGAGAAGACCGGCAAGATTAGCAATGCAATTTGTAAAGGACATTAAGATCCCAGCAAACCTCGGAGAAATATCGAGGTGATTTATTTTAAAGCCCGAATAAATAGCACCATTCAGACCAACTCCCACTGTGATAATGGCGATTGTCAACCAACGATCGCAACCGGTATATGAAGCACCAATTAGCGCTAGAGCTGGTGCGTATTCACCGATGCTATTGATGATCTTGCGTGTTACTGTGTGATTGAATTTTCCTGAAGTAATCATCCAATCAGTGATATGAGAGATAACCATAGAAAAGATCCACATTGCCAAATACGGAAGTGCCGAAAAGAAACCGTTCTGAAATATACATTAATTCTGTCTAGATATGACGAACTATTGAAAAGTTTTTTGTTTTTTCTAGCTCAATACCTCTTTGATTTACAGATAAATAATGTTACCTGTTTGATATCAAAGTGAAGAATTTGTTTCATAAATGTCGGAAGTTGAGTCATCAGAGTCTCGTATCCATAATTATGGCCCATGTGTGCCATAAGAATGGCCCAAAACGGTAGCGAAACTGCAATGGACTTCCACGGTACGGGAGGTGATACCTGAAAAAAAAAAAAAAAAAAGAAAAATAATTTGTAGCTTGTGCTTTAGATATGGTGTGTGTTTTAGAGTTAAAAATAATGGCTGCAAATTAAAACATTCGGTTAAAATGATAAGAAATACTAACGGATGTATTAGCGCTACCCCAAAGAGCACTAAGTATGTACTTCTTTTCGTCCTCTGCAATTCTTGGATCTTGTTCGGGATCTTCATGGATCCATATGAGAAATCCTATGCACCAGACAGTACCAAGAATGCCAAATACATAGAAAATGGACGGCCAACCGCCAGCTTCCCAATCGGCTAACAGACCGCTCAGCGGCATGGAAATTACTGTGCCGAATTGTGCTCCTATTGAAGAAAGAAAATGAAAAACAGTGCAAGATTAATAATAGTCAGTAAGCGACTGTTGTGATATTTTTGGTTTTCATCAAAAAAATAAGAAAACCTTGTACAAAAAAATTTTAAAAGAAGATAACTCGAGAAATTGAAAAGATCTCGTTCCACGGTCGCTCAATCCTCGCCACAGGAAGAAGCATGCGCAGTAACTCGATGCAGCGAAATCCCGTCCCAGACAATGACAGAAGGATGAAGGAAGCAGGAGAAGGAGACCAACAGAAAGAGAATTCTCGCGTGGCAAACTTCCCGGCTCGGTAAAAATCGCATGAAAGAAGAAGAGATCGCATTGAACGAGCTTACCGGCATAGACGAAGGCACCCATCCTGCTCCGTTCGGTAGGCGGTATCCATTTCGCCAGCAGTGCGTGCGTGCAAGGCACAATAGGACCCTGCAATAGGGATTAATCCATTCCTAGGGGAGGAAGGAAATATACCCGTACAATCAAAAAACGTTCACACTCAATCACGAATATAATCCTTTAATCTTAAGGGAGTGTTCCCGTTTTCTAAGGGTTAAACAACCGGATGAACAAGACGGCGTAAAAACGGGATTACTCCCTTAAGACTATTACCACTATGTGCTAATATCTGTTTCTGCAAGTATAATATCTTAGCAATTATATGTAGACAAATTTTATGTAATAATTTTATGATATAGATTAACCGCTATTCTAAATATGTTTTTTTTTTGTTTTCATCTTTTGGCAATATAATTCTCAAAGTAATAAACGCGTGATTGACAACACGTACCAATTCGCGATTATTATTTTATGCCCATCTCCTCTTGTTAAACTAAACAATCCTATCCCGAAACATCACACATTCGTTCTCTCTTCTTGAATCTCAGTCAAACTGATCGTGTTACTAAACTAAGAAGAAATTTTTTAAGATATTACTTACCTCTCCTAAGCCCTGTATAAAACGCACAATTACCAGCCACCAGTAGCCTTGATACGCGGCTAACGGAACAAATAATCCAAAAACCGAATTAATCAACATGCCAATTCCGAGGAAGTATTTCGCGCCGTAGCGCTTGGCAAGAATGCCAAACGGTATCTGCGTGATAACATATCCCCAAAAGAACGAACTTAGAAGATAACTTTGTTCCGTACTCGTCCAAGGAAACGGTCCGTCTGCCTGTAAGAGTGAAAGAATGTAAGTAGCTTTTTGAGCTTCCACTTTTTTGAATTCTTAAGAGAGAGATAATCGTAGAATTTTTTATTGACGTAATATGTTTTCATGTTCTTACTACTGCAACATACTACTCACATGTTTGAAATCATTTTCGGTTTCGTTTGAGAGGGGATTTCCGCATTCGTTCACAGCTTCCTTCTCATGCTTTTCAGTATTTCCCACAGCCGTGTGATTAACCATCGCCACGATAGCCACGGACATATTGGTTCTCATTATATAAGCATTGGCCATACCAAGGAATATCATGAAAGTTACTATGTGACGTTTCCCCATAAACGCTGAAGAAAAGGTAAGAAACAGCAGTTTGTCTTATTGCGTGCTATTATAATTGTAATTATCGATAAATAGTGATTGCAACGTTCTTTATAATTGGCAGACATAGAAACATATTCAAACATTATCATCAAATTATTCGAAATCAGAAGATTCCGATCGAAATAATTTTTGTCTTTTTCTTTTGAAAAGATCAGAACAAAAGTCGGAATCATTTCGAAAAGTTTTATTATGGCTACCTTGTTGTTACGTAATGTACATAATGGATACTTTGCCAAATTTTCCCGGAAATAATCCAAGGACAAATTTCGGGATCAATGCCGAGGTGAGAGTTACGACACAGAAATGTGACGCAAGTTAATTGAGCTCTACATAAATATAAACAATACACATATATCAACAAAAAATAAGTGCGCGTAAATTTTTGAATACATACAGAACACAATTTGTTTGTTATAAAAAAATGTTTTTGTTCTTGAAAAATGTAAAGCAACGATAAGATCGAATTTGTCGTTGACGCGAGTCACGTTATTGTATAATAAATAGTACTTTTTGTAATTATCGATTACTTTCCACATCTAATAAATTCGATAAGTGAGATATCGAAAGGCACTTGTATGATTCAATGTACATATTTAAGTTTTGTGGCAGTATGTCGTAAATGAGGTTAGTACATACACACAGTACTTTTCCATGAGTTTGAAATCATTAATACACAGAAAAAAAAGTCTAGCAGTTACCAAGTGCGTGATAATATTTGATGGTTGAAAGATTGTTTAGTGACACAACTGTTTAATTGTTATGCAAATCAGAGAGAGAGAGAGAGAGAGAGAGAGAGAGAAAGAGAGAGAGGGAGAGGATGGAACAGAAGTTTATCTTGTCTTATCTAAACCAATAAACGAAAATATGTACTTAAATGCAATGAGTTTTTTCGACCGTTTGTTGTGAAAAATCTCTCGAACGATATATTGGAAGTCAAAGTATAAAACTTGACAAATATATATATTCTTAGTGTCAATGCAGCTGATAATATTAGGTCATTAAGTATGTACATATATTTTTCAAGTTTCATAATGACTCAATATTATCAGCACGGACGTTATTCCACGTTTACAAAAAATGATAAAGAGTTTCAAGTTTTGTCTGTTTGCAAAAAACCGATACAATTTTACTTAAAACTTTTATTTATCATGTATTTATTGCACATGTTGCGGGAAGAAACGCACGTCTGACGTACGTAATCAATAGCCTATCTTACAGTTCATGATTCAGCTGATTCATATTCCGTTTCCGAGAATCTATAATATTTTTGGACACCTGCGAAGTAAAGACGACGAAATTTAAATCCGATGTATTGCGGTCAGTCCAGCGTCACATGCCAGCATGAACCCACCGCTATTTTAGTTAAATATTTTTAACGCTTCTCGAAGAACATATTAGTTTTAGCTGTTCTAAAACCTCTTTAAGATAAATTTTTAGAATAAAATAACGCGCTCACTTTTTAAAATTAATGTTCGTATAAACTATAGAACATTATTTCTTTTTACATATGAGGCTAAAGTTCAAGAACTGATATATCTCGCGAAAAAACTAAATAGTCAATAGTCTTTGTTCAATCACCGACACATACACGCGCGACTATTATTGTATCTTGTGTAACACAATAGTGTATTTTATCATGGCTTTCATGTGTTCGTTGGTAATCATGGTCGTCCAGAAACTACGAAGACGAAAACGAAGAGGAAATCCTTCTTTTCTCTCTTGCCTCTCTTCTCGGTTGATGTTACAAAATCTCTTCGTAGCTGATTACATTCAGCTCACACTTCTCTTTTATCGGACTCTGATTAATGCCGAGGCGCACTTTTGTAGACGTCATCGCGAGAAAGAGAGCAAAATAAGAAGCGGAGAGGCAAATAAGATATAGGAAGCAAACATCGATGAGGGATTGATGAGACGCCGCAACAGGATTGATTCGTTTCAATTTACACAAGTGTTTCTAGGAAATATATTTCAATGCTTGTACTTTATAACGACGCCGAATTAGTCAATTGACATCGCCGATGACACACTCATTGTCGTTTAAACCGATCAGACTAACTTTTTATCTAGCGTATGCGTTAAATTATAATCTGCAATCGCATCTTTCTTTCTTTCTTCTTTTCTGATTTATCCTCATTGGAAATTTCACTGTAATTTATTCTATTTGTTATGATCTATAATATCAGAGGGAAACTTCGCGTCGAGATTTATAGAGGAAATCCGAGAAATCATCGAGCAAGAATAATTTGAAACTAACAATCGGCGTGTGAAAGAGCTGCGCGCAAATTATTGATAAACAATGAGCGATGAGAGCATTATAAGTGAGAATCAAGGTCAAGACGCGTCGATGAATTTAATCGGCCGGGATCAAATCACGTTTTATCGCGTTTATTTTCGCCCGCGGCGTCGCTGAACATCGATTTTCCATCGCGCGGTTATCGATACTGAAAATTCCATTGTTGTGTTGTATTAAAACGCGCTTTTGATAAGTGAAAAAAAAAAAAACACGAAATTCCTTTTAAATTCCACAGCATTTTACATTCCTCGTCCCGCACTCGTAAGCAATTTGGTACGTCGAAAAACGTAGCATCAGCTTCTACATTGGACATCTGGTCTTGTTATTTATTTCTTCCGAAATTGCAACTACATTTTCGCATTTTCGAAATTTTCATCTTCAATCCAAAATACAATTTGTCATTAAAATATCTTTCGGGACACCCTGTGTATATACATCGTGTCACGTTCATACCGGACACTTCCTCCGAGTCGGGCATTTACTAACTACGGCGCTCACCGTAGTCGTCACCAAGCACGTGGTCGCGGGTCGGCTAGAAATAACTTCCAACATACCGCGGCACAAACAGTGTTCTGTGTGTGTAAGAATTAGTAATATCTCTCATTGTCACACAGAGAATACACACTGCAAATTCGCCGTGGGCGAATGGAGACCCGATGGGATGTAAAGTGGAGGGATTCGTGCACGTGATGAACACGTGTTTTCGAACTGATGTCAGAAGATCTGTAAAGCGAAGAGAACCGGAAACTTCGGAACAATTGCCTTTGCACGGTAATTACGAAACGTAATGCGTAGTACATGCCGTAGGTGCAGTACACACTCTATAGGTATCGGTGATAACAAATGGAGACGAGTCACTCGACATAGCCTTGGCGCGCCGCGATGAAAATTTCGCGCTCAAACATTCTCGAATGTTTTTTCTTTTTTTTAACAAATATGTGCCAACAAATCTGTTACTTCCTCGCGATCGGAACGAGCAATTTCTGTTGGGAACAAACGTATTGTTGAGCGAGCAAGACGAACATTCGGCTTATCTACATTTTTACCGAGTTTGCAGGTGCTTTCGCGATGTGTCATCATATTGCGTTAAGTACCGTGCACTTATTGCAGATATATTTGTATACTCCTAGTTTACATTCAGAAAATTCATCAGTTAACAATGTTATCTATGTATCTAATCTTTCGTACTTTTTTAATACGGGGTATTTCCTTCCGTAATACGGCGCATAAGTATGTTAGCATTTTTATCTGTTTAACATATTAAACGACGACGTATTTGTTGCGCACTGTTATCTGTAACATGTTACGCTGTTTATTAATAATTCATAGCAGCTCTGTGTCATCAAATTTCCCTGTCCGACTACGCGTGTCATCTTCTTCTAGATAATTATATATCAGTCGTGTAATAAACTTTGCAAATTATAAGTACAGATAGGTACATGTGTTTTATAACAGAAAAAAAAACTTTTTTACTTCTGTTATAATATGTGTACGTGGTACAGAATTTCTTTGACGCATATTATTAGCGCAAAAACTTTATAGTATTAATTTATTAAGTATTGATGTGTAAAAAGCTGAACAGTTATGAGTCTTTTTGGAATTTACTGCAAATATAGTATGCATATGTATTGTAGTTATGAAAATTTTTATTAAAAACGCCAATGTATGTAGAATATGTATGTGTGTACATGTTGTACGTGTGTATGACATCACACTCGTACAACAGTATAGTCATAAATACATCTCTAAGTTTAATGCGCTATAAATGTACGATGAGATTATACGCACAATTTTAGCAGCGGCACTTTAAAGTCTCCAGCTTTATTTAAAAGTGAGTTCTAAGTGAGGTGGCGAATATAGATCGAGTCTTATATATTTCGACAATTTGCGAACATGTTTGTAACATATTTTACACACAAATACACCTTTGTGAAAATCATGAAGCAGCCGATTGTTCCGTCATAATTGTATAAACAGAAATAATAAACTCTGGTCATTTTCAAGTATATGTAAATGTTCTGAGATATTTCATAATTGTGTGCGTGACATTTTTGCAAAATGGAAAAACATTAGTGTATTGAATTTTTATAGACTTTTTGAATAAAAAATATTTCTTTTCACATCGCGCATCTGTGTCGGCAACGCGTTTTGTGTAAAATACCGAAAAAAAAAAAGGAAAAGACACATAGACGGAGAGAAAGAAAGAGAAAGAGAAAGAGAATATGTCGTTGCATCGAGCACGTGGTTTGTCGATGCGACCGTCTCGCAACGAACGTCGCGCGCGCGCACGCGAGTCTCGTCTCGAATTACGTCGTTTCACGCGACATGAGAATTAAATACGGAGCAGACGGACAGAGTTTTTATGCGTTTTCCAATCACACACCCCGCCTATGTATCAGCGCGGTGTTTGTCGCGCTGAAACCTACGCGCGACATGAGCTCATCACGTATTTCGATCGGAAATTTGAATGGAACACATGGATGCGATTACGTAGACTAGGAGTCGCTAATCTTTGTCGCTTTTTCTCTGTTTCTCTCTCTTTCTCTTCTTCTGTCTTTCACTTCGCTACTTCATCGATAGATCGTTGATATCGCATCGTGTCGAGAAATTCATTCAAGATATAACAACAGTAGATATGGCGCTTTATCGCGCGCGCATACCTTTTTTTTTTCGCTCAGGTCGCTCCTCTTCGTCGATTCCGGGTTGTTCCCATACCAGCACGTGGCCATTTCGTTCTCTGTTCTCGCTGTTGCTGGGCCTGTTACTGCCGCTCATCGCACGTTAAGGACGAAGAAACGTGATAACAGGAGGCACGTCGCCCGATCACGAGCTCGTCAAGCAGATGACTACCACGACGACACCAACGACGCGATAACGTTAACTGTATTAGCGCGCGACCAGCGTTTCCTCGCACTGCCGTGCGCTCGTTTAGCTCGGACCGAAAAACAGCGCGCGCGGGCGCGTCCGTGTTCTTTTTTTATACCGGTCAGACGGGGACGACGATGTCAGCGCGACGCAGCGAAGCGACGACGGCGGCAAAGCAATAATGCGGCGAAGAGATGTGCTGCGTAACGCACGAGGTTAAGACGCGTTAAATTCACGAGAGACACTGTGTCAGAATCGAAACTGAGACTGTGCGTAAGTACGTAGTGCCGTGTACAATTTGTGCGCGCTGCTGTTCCGATAACGACAGCTCGACCGACCGGACGAGCGAGCGCGTGGCGAGCCGGTTGGAGCCGACCGACGAGACAGCTGCTCTCGCCGTTTCGCCAATCGGAGCGCAGCGCGGCAAAAATCGCGAACAGCGCCGCGAAATTTAAATGCGTCGTATCGATAACGTATTAAGATTTTGTGACTCAGAAATTTGTTAAGAGTCATTATCTGTTAAGCTGAAGTGACTAAGCTACACATTAGCGGTAATGAGAAAAGCAATTTAAAAAATTACTTTATATATATTAAAGTTATATATTAATTAATAGTAAATTACAATATTAATCACTAACGTTGTATATATATATTAAAATAATATAATTACTTTAATAATGTTAATGATTAATATGAGAGATAAAAAAACACTGGTCGGACTTTGTTCTGCTGCATGACGCAGAATTGCATCATCATTATAGAATTATTGTCAAGATCGTGAGAATATGTTTTATTATCTAATCAACTATTTTGAAGCAACATTGAAAAAACTTTCCATTTCACAGAACTCGTAGTTTGATTTTTATCTCGGCAAACTAATATTCTATCGGAAATGTTTAATTCCTATTAAAATGTTAAATTTAAAGGACCGTTTATCTATTTTATCATGTTACTACTAACTCATACGTTTATATGATTCAGATTCTATTATCTGTTTTCGGTAGATGCAAAAACATTATGTTTTAAAAGTTTAATATTTAAGAAGATAACAACTTCTTTCTTGAATACAGCGACAAAGAAAACTAATTAAGATAA
>QVNW01001827.1:0-13145 GCA_014825475.1 Pseudomyrmex flavicornis
TAGATTGCTTACATGCTATTTTTTTCTTTTTTACTAAGTTTAAGGTTTCTCATATCTCACTCTTATCTCTAACTCATATTTTTTCATATAATTTTTTATTAGAGTGAAGATATTCCAGTATAATAGTTTATTAGAAAATTTAATATTAGCAAAAGGGTGTGATAATCTAATTCTCTAGTGAAATTCACTATAATTATATTAGGTGTACACTGTATGAGTTTTAGTTTTTTTCGCTATGTAAATCTTATTTTTTATTTAGGAAAATTATACGAGATAAAAATTCGTAAGTATAAGCCTATTCGATTGTTTAAAAATTATTCAAAAAAATGTAGTTCTGTAAAACTTACTACATAATAAAATAATAAATAAAATTCATTAATCACAGACAAATATTCTGGAAATCGTTTGGTAGCTAACTAAAACAGAATAACAATCATTAATATAATCGGTTTATTTTGTTTTGCTGCTTTTACATACTAATTTTCTTACGGAACTTTTGAACGTTGCATCTAAAATTTTTAAGTTTCAAAATAGATATGCGCATAAAGATTCTTTGAATTAATGCATTGCTTTTTATACATTTATAAGAATAAAGCGAGAAGTTTTGGAAAGAAGACTATGACTCGTGCATGCACCTGATATAAATGCAATTGCCAGAAATTTGACAAAAAATTGCTGCCTACTGAAAGTATTATTATGTTTCTAGCTTGATAACACGTGTAAACACATTGCTCACAATATATTTCTATTCTTACGTTATGCCTAAAGTAATGAAATTAAAAACAGAACGACGGAATTTTGCTACAATCAATTATTATCGTTTTTAAATAATTTGTATTATAATAAAATATGAGAAGAAATATTGTAGAACATTTTATAAATATTGTATCATATACACACATCAGATCATTTTACAGTACGCAAATATATATATATATGTTAGAGTCAAAGCCCGAAATAGAGTTTTTAGCATACTTTTCGCTATTGTTGCAGTGACATTATAGATTGGATTAGGTTTTTACAAGGAGGGGATGCAGGGGAAGAGACGGAGCCCCTTCTTCGCCCACACGTGCACGATAGTACGTGATACAAAAAAATATTTCATGCGTCTCAAATGTCTATTCGAGCTTTGACTCTAATATATATATGGATTTTTAATGGAGCAAAGTCGTCATTTGAACAGAAAAAAAAAGATTAGACTTAAATCTACTTGCACACAGTTTATAAGCATATGCTTACTACTTACAACGTTAATGATGAAATGAACCCTGTAAATGACGAGTGCTCTCGTTATTTGTGAATACTGAAAAGATATTGTTTAAAATATCCTGTATATTATGTATTTGATAATGAAACAAAAAAATATAGATCAAGTGATTTGTTAATAAAGTTGCGATGGCAATATTGTACGTGAATTAATGAGCAAGAAAAGTTCTCCCTCAAGCTTATACAAATTTCACTTGCTTGTTACATAATAAAGAAGTTTCGTATGGCGATAAGTGTTTGTATTGCATTTAAGACTTTAGGTATTTTGTCATTCTTGCTCATATAAATTTTCTTTTCGAACAAATCGCTATTATCGCATTTTAGTACTGTTGAATGTTGTTTGAATGTTTCTACTAAAAAAATGTAAGTTAAAATTATCAAGTTCATAAAAATTTTAATTTACTTCGCAAACTTTTACTTATCAAAATTGAGTTTTTATTTGCAAAAAAACGATATAAACACATTTTCAAGGATGTTCTTGTTTTGGCCTTTGTCTTTTATTTAGCTTATTTGTCACAAATTGCATTAATGTTTAATTGATAGATTGAACACAAATTAATTCGATTATCGTTGATTAAATTCGATTGTTTATACTGCGTTAGCGCACGATATAATGTTATAAATTAATGAAAATTTGCTTTTGCGATATATTTTTTATGCAATTATACATATTTTTAAAGATTTATGTTCCTGTTGATTCGTCACACTATGTTCTTTTATAACTATCTACTAATTTTACATAATACAGAGAATATTTTTATTATTATTGGTTTAGCAAAAATACAGTGTTTTCAGAATATTCCTAGAAATTTTCCCGGTGGGCAAGCCGGTAATTGGCACGCTTTTTCCTCCATTTCGGTTTCCACATCGTCACAATCACGCAAGCAATGTCTCCACCTGATCTGCCGACCCTTACCGCAGGTGACACTACAGCTGCTCCAGTCCATCCATCTGCCCCACTTGCGTTGCGATTTCCTTCTTGTTCGGCTCTGTGTTCGAGGGAATCTCGAGCCACTGAAAGAAAATACGGATGTTCTTCTTCCTGCCAAACTTGTCTGTTCGCTATTTGTTGCTAAATGTTGATAGTTGTCGTTTCTGGCAATCTTTGAATTCAAAACATGTTTGCCTAAGGAAATCTTCGGCGTTTTTATGATAGCACGGTTTGCTTTTTTATCAATGCAGAAATTCATATTTACAGTTTTGTTATTGCTTACATATATTTGAAGTTCATTTATCTAAAAATGATATAGAGATGAGTAAGGGAAAATACAAAAAGGGAGAGAAAAGGTTGTTCAGCGAATATTAAACGATTCAAAGAGCGATTCTTTGTCAAATAATAATTTCTCACCTTAACGATTAAGTTTTTCGCGAGCGCTTTAATTTCTTCGATTGATTTTACAACATGATCACCGCGAGTCCTTTTGTACTTTGTCGCTTTCTGTTTTCTATCGACGACCGATGTTTTTTGTTCAATATGTTTAGAATCCTCTATTGTGTTTGTATCATCGCTGTGTGAAGAATGTTTAGATGCAACTTCTTGATGTCTCTTCGCACGTGACTTTGCATTTTTATTTGATGATTTCACAGACATCTTGTGTGCATGATCGTAATTTTCATTTTCCGAGGTTTGATTTACGCTGATTTTGGAATTGGATTCAATTGGATAGGATTCTGTATTATAGAACAACGCGTTTTCAGAATTGCTTGTTTTCTGATTAGAATCGCTTCTAACATTTAATTTTTTGAATACAATTTTCATTGTTAAATTACATCCTTTTTTTTGCTTAGTAGAATCAAAATTAGTGGTAGCTTCAAGATTTGTAATAGAAGTTTCGGTGATTCCATTAATTGTCTCCCAATTTGGCACCATAGTTGAATAAGAACTGATTTCCGCAGTATAATTAACCGAATTGTCAGGTTTAATAGACGAAGTTTCGTTCGTGATAATTTTTTCTATACGAACACGCAATTCTGCTTTTCCCATTTGCACGAAAGGTACCACGATGGTGTTTCCTTCTTGTTCATTAGAACTTCTATGAGTTAATGATGCATTTTCGTGTGAATCAATTGAGTCGTCTAGATATTTGTAACCGACTGTGTTTAAACTGCTATTTTTGGTTTCTCTCTTTTTTATCTGTGACTTGTCAACTGGTTTAGTAAATACCTGAGCATCCAATTTTTTACTCCTTCTTTCTACAAATAAATAAATGTGAATTGTATAGAAAAGAAAAAAAATTTTTGAGAAAGTAAATGTCTATAAATTTTTATAATTATCATTTATTATTGATTGAAAACATACTGTTTGCCTTTTTTACGGTAGACTTATGAGAAGATTTCAAAGTATCGTGCTTTTTATTTCTCACTTGAGTTCTTATATGATGTTTTGAATGCCTGTTCCTTCCTTTCACGCGTTTCCTACGTTCCCCAATATTAGATAAGATTCCTCTATTGTAACGTGAACGCGAAATGTTCACGACAGTACTGCAAATATCAGATTGATTTCTGTGATCTGAATCCATGATTGATCGTTTGTATTTTGAAATTGAATTATTGAACGCATTTATCGCATCAGGTTTGCTCCATAAATTTTGTGGAAAAGAATCTATGAAATTTATAGAGTGATTCCACTGATGAAAAATGATTGAATCATTTATTATCGGTCCATTTCTCTTAACACGAACGTAGTTTGCAAGACTCTGATCGCTCTTACTATCAAGATCGTCCATTATTGTAGGATCGTTATAATCCATCAATGTTTTTCTGTTTATATTTTTCATACTACTTTTATTTTCTTCATTATTCACAATTTTATCTACTTTATCATTATTACGATGCAAAGTCTTATTTAAATATCTCAATCCAACAGTTTTGATTGATTCATTTTTTTTAAATGATCTTTTCCAAAAAGTTTCAGAAGAATCTTGTGTCAATCTTTCCTTTTGAAAATTTAAGAAGAAAATATTTTGTTCTAAAAAAAAGCGCGAGAAATAAATTAAAAAACGACACATAATACATGTATATTATTTACTTCTATATCTACGTAATTTTGCTTATTTTCCAAGTCGACTGAAATATACTTAAAAAGTTACAATAAATTGTACGTTAATAAAAGTGATAATATACTTGGAGTTTGTTTATCTTCTGCAGCAATCAAATCAATAAGAATTATCAGAATCCATATAGCCAAAGTTGACAAATTCGACATAACACTATTTATATTTTAACACTATTTGATGCTTGCACTGATAAGCAAGATGAAATCGATATCGACAGCTTCTTAGTATGAGCAAATGTATTTACGAAGATAAATGTTTACAAGATGTTTACATACTTTTCTATCTTTTTTTTTGACTAAAATGATTTGATTCTATATGAAGAAGTAAAAATAAAGTGACATATTTCACATCTATGTATATAAAGGTGTCATTAAAATAAATATCAATACAGGTATATGTTATTACTTGAATTTGAATAATAATACAGATCGCTCTCAAGTTTTTCTCTGACTGTCTCTGGGCATCGATTCTGTATCATACAACGGTTACGTTCAGAAAACTCAACGGTTGAGAGATCATCAATTGTGATAGGACTATTCCTCAAAATTTGCTACGGTTCCAAAAATATGATTCAATCATAAATGATTTTATTTCTCAACCGTTGTGCAACTGTTGAATTGTCTGAACGCATCCAATGTAGTGAAAATGACAAAAATGAGCAAATTTACTAAACTATCTTCGATCTTATTGGTTAATAACTAGTAAATTTGCTTACTTTTGAAATGTTCACTACATTGCAGGATACATAAGTAGGCTGCATTCGGGGAGCACACTATCTGCGCTATTGCATCATTCTATTTTTATCTCTCATTAAATGAAAAACAAAGATAGAATGATGCAATAGCGCAAAAAGCGCGCTCTACGAACGCAGCCCGATTCAGCAGCAGGAATAGATAATGGCACATAATATTATAGACAGTAGCATCGAAAAGAACCATAGACATGCGTATACATAGCATATTCGCCGACGAATTGCTCATGGAAATGACTACGTAGACATTCCATTTGACAATCCGCAACGCTCGTGAGCATTACCTATCTTTGTCGAACTTTCGATGAGAAACAAGGATAAAATAATTATATGAGCGTTGCGATTGCTAAGTGGAACGCAGCTGTAGTTACCAAATGTGCACCATCAGCGCTGGTGAAAAAGGCGAAAAAGCGATAAACTAAGACCGTGGCTGCTCTTAGTTCAGTTTTCTCTCTACTGCATAGACGAAGAATCGGAAGAACCAAACCAAATATTATCAGATAGCAGCCGGATTTTTATTTCACGTTAATGTTATTGAGTGTCGTTGCAAACATACCTGATACAAAATGATTAACACTTTCCGCCTGATATCTCGACAGAAACTTTATCAGTTTTGTCAATTTCACAAATGGTGAGATTGAATCGTTTAAATGTTCATTGTATAGTGTACATCATGCTCGAGAATAATTATATAACCTCATTTGTTTATTGATTATCTCAATCTTGTGTAATATTTGTTGTTTAGCATTGCCCAACAAGCGGAATCGAGCTCAGCAGCAGCAGCACAAGCTGCATTATCAGCACCACTTCCCCTAACAGGTGTTGACAAGCCAGTAAATCCAAAAATTGACAAACTAGTTAATGATATAACTGCTCTCAATCTAATAGAGGTGGCAGAACTTAGTGATCTGTTAAAGAAGCGATTAAATCTACCAGATGTTCCTGTTATGCCTGTTGGAGGAACTTTTGCTGCAACTCAATCGGTAACTCTCTTTTAAAAAAAATGTTTATACACATGATGTATACAAATCACACTTTGTTACAAGACAAATTTATGACTATAATATTTTCACTTATTTGATTTTATTACATAAACTTTTATTTTGTTACATAGATGTTTTAAAGAGATATATAGCATTTAACTAATAACATTTAAGTTTTTTTTTATTTAGGTAGAAGAAGAACAGGTACCAAAAAAAGTGAAAACAGAATTTACTGTTAAGATAACAGAAATTGATAAAGACCAAAAAGTAAGTCTTATTAAAGAAGTGAAAAACTTGATGCCAGGTTCAAATCTTGTTCAGGTATTATCAACTTATAATTAATATTAAATATAATATATTACTAAAAACTCTAACCTGCTACATTTTACAAAACTAGGCCAAAAAATTTATTGAAGAACTACCTGCAATAATTAGAAAGGATGTGGCAAAAGATGAAGCTGAAAAAGTGAAAGATATTCTTGTAAAACTTGGTGCTAAAATCGAAATTGAATAACTTTGCTGCTTGAAATAAACTTATATATATTTTGTTTTACACACACACACACACATGTATATATACTGTATAAACAATTACATCCAATATAATTTTTTATATTAGGATATTCATTTAAACAACATTTTTCTATTTAAACTTTATACTATTTTATTCTTTGATGTCATACATTTCACTCATTTTTGTGTATCCTATTCAATTATATGAAATATTTGTTATATATGCATTTATATAATGAGTTCATTTATTAATTTTGCTACATAATTCTATATGTTCATATAAAACAATTTTACATAATAACTGCTACTATGCAGAGTAAAAACGAGTTTTTAGATAAACAATTTATATAAATTAAGTCAGTGAAAGAAGGTTTATATGATAGTGTGATAAAACAATTTTTACATAAATGAAATATATTTTATGTTATATAATTTATTTTATAAAACTTAGTCTAATGTAGCATATAAATAAATAAATAATTAAAAACTTTGAAGTCGTCGTTTTACACTTTTACAACATAATATATACAATAATAAAAGAACTTTTCAAAATATTTATGAATTAAAAAAATGGCGCTACGACAGCCATTAATAAAAAAACTACCGTTTCAAGCACTTGCCAGGCCCTGTTCTTTCTCATACGTACAATTTTTCTACAAAAAAAACCCTATGATGATCACAGATTGACTTATTCGTTACTTCAAAGGCATTTTTTTTTGTATAGAAATATGTTAGAAGTGAGAGAAAGAAAAAGAGAGAAACATTGTGCCTGATACGGCTAATCGATCGTCGGCGAAGCTCAAACTGATGTTAGCGACACGACGCGACGCTACTGCTGGCCACGACTGCTGCCACGATGGCCGAGGAGGCTAACACAAACGATAACGCGGCGATGGGAAGTATAACGCAAAACATACTAGAGGTGGGTACTTGACGATAATTGACGACGCTATAGGATCGCGCAGTCATAACGACGATCGACGACGCGAACGGTCGCGAGTAGCGATCGCGAGCCACGACATGAGTAGAGGTTACCTCAGGTGTGTTTTTCCGTTCAATTTTGACAGGTCAGTGCCGGGGGTGGCGACTCGACGTCCGCAGAGAACAACGCGGGCGCGTTGCAGTTTCAAGCGTCTCAAGTGATCGCGCGGTTAGAGCAAGCAGTAGAACAGGCGGCCAAAGGCGAAAGCGGTAGCGGCGGAGGAACTACATGGAACAATCCCTCAGGATTTCTCTCACAGCCGAAGAAATCGGACGAGATATTAGCGTTGATACATGTGAGTTCAGGTAGCGCGCTCGGTCTATGCTAGCAGAAGCCATTGGACGCTCGCGATTGGCCGCGAGCTATCTTTACACGCGCCACTCGTTGACCGCGCCATCGGTATCGTAATAGTTCTATAATAATTGCTTATCACGTGGCTGCGTATGTGCTGTCTGCATTGTTGTGTTGCATACTGCAGCGATAAATACACAAGCTGTGTTTAGCTGTGTATTCACTGTCAGTACTAAAAATCTATACTTCATGTCACATGTGTTACAGATTTCCAATACTAGCAAGGCCTATATGCGGTCATAATATGAATTTTATCATGTTCTATTGTTTTCGTTATATAGTTTTAGACTGTTTTTTTGTTTTGTTTTGTTTTGTTTATTTCTCTTATTGATTGATAACTTTACATGTATATAAAATATGCACGTATGTATACAATTCTCTAGATATGTTTGCATTATATTTTTAGTATTATTTTCTCTCTGAATTTTATATAGATATAAAATGTATTTCGTTATATTGGTGCATTGTTTTTTAAAATCTTTTTAATTTTAATTTTATATATTTATATTTTTAAAAAATGCGCGCAACTAAACTTTTTTTTGTACAGGATTTGGTAATTCACGAAGATGCACCAAAATCAGGCGATGGAGAATCACCGGATTCGTTGATCACTCAGATCACGGCTCTGCCAACTTTAACCGATGCTGCGAGATTGGCTTTGATCACACACACCGTTTCAGCTTACGCTGTCGCGCTTCCGAAGTCACACGCCCAGAAGCTCGCCGGTCGTCTCGCGGCTGACACGACGAGATGGCTCAGCCATATCTTCCGCTTTGTCGATTGTGCGTCCTCCTTCCACGAGGATCACTTAGAAGGATTAGTCAGAGTGACGCGACTTGCCCTACACAGAAAATATCCTCGGTACATGGAAGAAGGCTTCACGGCACTTGCTTCTCAGCCTCCCTTGATCTACAGTTCCGTTGCTGCTCCTCTTGGTGTTGTTCAGCATTTGTGTAGACAGGTAATAATCCCCAACTCTTTGTAAACTTTCAACTAAATATTGAAATTTTTACAAAACATCATAAATCTCGCTCGAGAGATTTATGATGCCCTGAAACTTTGAACATTAACACAGATAAAACATTTAGATTTTTTTTTTATGGAAGATACCATTGATTGCGTAATAATGAATTATTATTTCCTACTTCACACAGCTTTCTTTGCCGCTTCATTGCATAAGACCGATTCCACATAATACTATGTTCGGCTCGAAACACACCATGGACGTCTCGGCATTGGAACGACGGTTAGCAGAAGACACTCAGTCGAATAACGTGACCCCGTTGCTAGTTCTAGCCGAAGCTGGTTCGGTCTTAACGGGTCATTGCGACAATATTACACGATTACGAGCAATATGCGATAAATATAATGTTTGGCTTCATCTTAGAGGACATTCATTGGCTGCTCTTGCGTTGAATATCTCAGCAAAAGATTTGGTAACTGTCCATATATTTTGCCAACACCAAAGTTTTATATTATTAAAAAGATGTTCTAAAAATTTTTAAACACCATGTTTTAGCCGTCAAAAATAGCGGATAGTGTTACATTACCACTTGGAACATGGCTTGGTATACCTTCGTTACCGGTGGTCGTATCCTTTTATAATAAATCTTTAAATTGAACATATACAATAGTTCATCAGTCTAGTATATCCTAGCACAAAATTTTTTTAATCATATTTTTACTATATTTCCTGACGGATTTAATGTTATTTATTCAATTTTTCTTAATTTTTATTCATAGACATTGTACAGATTAGCAGATATTAAAGGAGGAAGACCTACTCCGAGAGATACCACCTTATCACTAGTTTCAGGATTGATGGCGGATTCACTGTCGAGACGATTGCCGACTTTACCTTTGTGGGCTGTTTTGCAAATTTTAGGTCGGGACGGCGTTCATGAGAGATTTAAAAGGTGTTTTTTGGTTGTAGAAGAGTTGTACAATAAAATTAGAGAGTTCTCTTGTATTAGAATATTGGTAAGTACATTTCTTAAAAGAATACATTGACATACGTATCAAAATCGACAATCGTCAGGCTTATTTATTTGGTTTTTCTTTTCAGAGTCAATCGCCAGGTGGCGAAACAGAGTCTTACTCCTTGAGCGAATATCTGACAAATCCAGTTAATAATTTACAATTATTTGAAGTAGTAGCGAGCGCAATAGTTTTTCAATTCGTACCTGCTAATAAAGAGCTTCAAACGACAGAACGCGTGCTGCCCTATTACGACAAATTAAATTCCTGGTTAGGGCAAATTCTTCAAAGAGACATTAACAATGTACAAATAGAACTGTGTGATATAGAACAGTGCGGTGTCGCGATTCGTATTTGTCCGTTAGAGAATCCCGATAAACCGCCTACGACTGAAGATGTGGATAATCTGATGTCTTATCTTGAACAACAAATAGTAAGAATAACTTTGGAGAATACGCACGTCGAACTATATCTCTACCAAACATATAACATATAAAGCAGTTCAACCTCTCTTCACAATTTAAACTAGTGCATTTTTTCTTGTTACAACTTCTTCTCTTGTTACACTTTTTTTAGTAACATTAAGAATGTGGTGGAGATATGTGGTTCAGTGCTGTAATCAATAACACTTGTGTGAACTCATTAAGTAACGCTATTGCACTCTTATTGAATAGGAAATATTACTAGCGACAGTGGAACATAAAGAAACCTTTGTACGTTTAGTCTCAGAGAATGATTCTTTACATTTAGTGGAAATGCCGGGTTGGGCGGGTTTGGGAGGTGTGCGTTACGCTCCACCTACCTGGATTCATGTAATGACTGATCAGGCAAGAGAAGAATTAAATAATCTAAATAAACAATTGGTTGAAACTCTACGTAGCACAGATGCTGCGTTTTCTCTTGGAGAAGGTGCAGACGGTCTCGCTTGTGTGCGATTCGGCATGGTAACACAAGACACAGGTAAGCAAAACCACATCTTTTTAATATTAACATTACAATTTTTATCTATGTAATCTTCATCTAACTCCATCCAACACTGTAATATTCTTTCCAGATGTGGCCGAATTGTTATCTTTAGTTTTACAAGTTGGTCAGGAAGTAGAAGCTAGTTCTAAAATAATGGATGCAATTTCTGAACTAGTTAAAAGGGGTATCGAAGCGGCTCAAACAGACTTAGAGAAAGAACATGCGGAGAAAATATGGCAAGAAGGTATTCTCAGACACGTACCTGTAGTAGGAACTTTTGTCAATTGGTGGAGTCCTATTTCGAAGGAGACTGGCGTTCGTGGTCGTAGTTTAAACTTACAGGCTGGTAATTACTGCTAATATTCCTTTTTTTTCATAATCATATTTTCAAAATAACATGTATGACACAATGTGTGATGCATATCTGTTAAAGCAGGTGTCGTAGAGAGTACGGAAAATATCTACAAATATCACATGCAATTGCAACCTAATTTTACGAACAGCAACGGTTCCGGCGCCAGAACTCCACCTCAACCGCTAATACAAACGCCGGTCGGTGCTAATAGCCAGAGTCATAGTCGATCGTCCAGTCACTCTAGCCTACAAAGCGGTAAAAGCATGCCTCTGTTGAACAGTTCTCAGCCTCAGGTGAAAGAGGAATCCGAGAACACGACATCGTAGTGAATACTATATTGTTACGATAAATCGCGAGCACACGAGTTTCCAAATCATTGAACTTGGGACAAGAGAGAAATGCTTTATGTGAAACGTTCTAGTGTTTCTTCCAGGAAGTATATTCTTTATATTTGCAAAGTAATTTGTAATAACTTGTACAGCTTGCCGACTCTAAGAAGCTGGATAGAATGAGACGTGCGATAATTTTACTCTGCTGCTGATATACTTTACCGACTGTTTTTCATCAGAATTGCTTCTCACAGTTTTATCTCTTACACCAATCTCTTTCACATAAAAACTTTGTGAAATTTCGCTATTATTATTTCAAAACTATCATGATTTAATTGTGGGATGGCCCATGTACTTATTAGACTGTTGTACACATAGCAACATCGTTTTTATGTAAGTTTATATACATAATGATTTTACATTTAACAACATATTTCTTACAGCACAACAATCAGAGCTAAACTACTTTCTCTCTTTTATCCTTTTATATTCTCGTTAAGATTGATTCGATGATATATATACATATATAGTAAATATTTCATAAAAATAAAATGTGCAATAAAATTAACTTATTGTTATTGAATAAAATTTCGTGTATAATATTATGATGAGCTATCCCGAAATATATTCACGTTCCGGACAGTTTCTTTGTATTAGAATTGGTAAATAATTATTTTTTATATTTTTGGTTCTTTTCTTTAAATTGCTTTGCTATTAACTTTTACATTGTGATCTTTTTTTTTTAAGTTTAATGTTAACTTGCAAACAATACTGTATACACATATATATGTATGTATATATATATGTATGTATACACACATTTATACATGTATATATAATACATATATCTAATTTCCTTGAGCGAAATTATTATGATGATATTTTGAAAAATGTAAGCAATAACTCGCCAAAGAATCTTATATTCACATCTAAAGCCAGAGCTGTATTATTATCTTTGTATGTAACCATAACACAAAATATTGCAATGATTAAGAATAATAAGAAATTATATTATATTATAGATATTCATGAATTGTTGAAAACTATCAATGCATGAGGAAAAGTCCAGCAGTATATTTATGTATCAGAATTGTTATAAATAAAATATTGCTAAAATATATAGATAAAAATAATCACAAGAAAAGATTTCTGCTTTGTTTTATGTTACAATATGTAGTTGTAAATTTTTTACAATGATATCGTAATACGAATACTTATGGATGTTGGGTTTTTATTTTTCTTTTTTATATTCATGTGTTTCATTACAATAAGAGGAATTAAATCCAGAATATGGCAATTTTTTTTTAGACACAATTATAATATACAAAAGTGGCATTGAATACCGATTTTTTCGTTCGTTCTTTCCTGTCTTCTATATGTACCACTATATATCTCTGTGAGATATAAGTCTCTTTATATATTACATCAAAATTCGCACAACTGCACATACAAAGAAAGACGCAATATTTATATAACTTACATAAGATCTCTGGAGAGTAATCGGAGTAGCCTCTACACACTTTATAAATAAATCTCTTTCGCGCAGTCAAAGAAAAATATGCGCCCCAAAAAAAAGCACAAAAAAAATTTATTAACTAGTCTTATACTTTCATTAA
>QVNW01001828.1:0-29156 GCA_014825475.1 Pseudomyrmex flavicornis
ATATATCGATATGCGATATATATCGATATGCGATATATATCGATATGCGATATATATATCGAAATGCGATATTATGATGTTCGCGTAGAAAAATCTTATTTCTGCTCAAAACGCTACTTAGTATAGTAGTACTACGTATTATTGCAACCAAAATATTTTGTATCAACGCGATCTACGTAAAATTTTTAATATTTCATAAAAAAATTTATTTATTTTATTAAAGATTTAACAAATATATATATTATCCAATTTGAATTATTTTATGCGCGGTAACTTACACGTTAAAAATATATTTCGCATTCGTCCGGCTCTCAAAATCCTACTTTTTGATTTAGTTTAAATCTAATATAGAGAGTCGTACATTTCGTGTTTCAATTATTATTCTTAGTAGAGCGCAGATTAATTAATTGTGATAAAAGTGATCGCGTCTAATTTTTAATGCGGATGATGTTGTTTTATCGTTATTAAAATTTGTTTCGCGACTTTGAAAAGACGACAATTAAGTAATAATTACCAATCTCTCTTTTGACGTATCATTGTGTTAATTGAGCAATTAAAAATGTTGAAGACATCGCGATAGCGATTGGTAACACAAAAGTGATTATTAACTGATTGTTAACTCTCGCACTCGATTCCCGCCGAGTCATCTGTTGTGTTGCAAAGGCGGATGCAGTTATTTTGAAAAACAAGAGTAAAATATAACGCGCGCGCGCGCGCGCGTGTTGCTTATGACTTTATCTGCATCGTGCAAGTCATCGATCTGCGCAACATAGTCCGCATGATTGACTCGATCTCTCTCTCGGCTTTTTTTGCATGTCGTCCGTATGAAAAAACGTCAAGCGTCTACCGTTGCGTTATTGATGATTTCTACGTTGTTAGCGAGACTGTTGACTATAATGAAAAAAAAAAAAAAAAATTCCCCGCCCGATTCTCGAAAACAGATTCGATAGCCGCGCCTATCGAGTCCTTTATAATTATCGAGCGATAAAAACGCTGACGACGACTCCGCGAACGTGGGATACGCCACCCATTACTTTTTGTTACACGCTACCGATGTGTTTATTTATAAAACCATTGTTCCGTTAAATAAAGAAACGCGACAATCGAACGTGTTCGCAATCAACGACGTGGCATTGAAGAGGTCGGTGCGACCCCGCAATGCGCATTCGCCACACCGCAAAAATTTAATTTTTAGAATTATTATAAAATTATTACTTAATTTCATTAAAACTCAATTTTAATAAAATTTAATTTAAGGTTTTTTTACGCTGTAATATAAAATGCGTTTAACTCTAATTCCGATTGTTTCGGTTCTAAAAAAAAACGAAATCTTGGGTCCTGAAGCATTTTAAAATATCGGAAAAATTTGCAAAAATTCCAACATTTCCTTTCGAGTGTCTACTATTATGCCCTGTTGTTTATTTAAAAAAAAAAAAAGATAGTTTTACGTAATATATTTATCTTTAATGATCATTGACGAGAATTACCAAAGTGTCGGGTAAAAAAAATCCGAAGATTAATTACATTTATTGCCTGTGTGTTCGTGTTATTTACCGCACATGTTTTGAGTCACCGGCGGTTTGCGCGAAACAAAGGCGACGGCGGCGAGCGAGAGCATCGAGACAAATCGCGTTGCGTAAGACGCGTCGCCGCCTTTTTATTTCCCGGAAATCTCTCGACCGGATTTACATCGAACCTGCCTGCCGAGCGAAAGAGAGGAGGATGACAGGAGCTCCGCGATCGCGTATATAAATCGCATCGAACTCGCGCGCGCGCGTGTGTTGTGTGTCTCCGGCGTGCCAGAGCGCACGCGAGAGAACGCGCTATCCTTGGTACTTAGCGATTGATTGGCAGGATTGCCAATTTGGCCAATTACCGGCGAGCTTCGCGGAACAACGAGTCGAAATTACACGGTCGGCGCGAGACGCCTATAAGTTTGCGCGAGACGGAAACTGTGTGTACGTACACACACCATCTCTTCTTTTCTCTCTCTCTCTCTCTCTTTCTTCGACTGCTTCTTCCGAATCCGATCGACTGCTCTTCAATCGAACGGATTTTAAAGCCGAGCTCGACTTTCGAGGAGCGACTCATTTGAACAAAGCGCGCGTAAACGCGGCGAATGTTTCAATTGAAATCGTTTGTACACGCGGGCGCAATCGCGCGTGGCAGGCCATTGCGCGGCGGAACGTGAATTGCGTTCTTTGGACGTCTGGTATATTTGACACCATCGCTCACCAACTGTTTGACAGAACCCAACTGCACCAAACTGCAAATTGCCACGTTAACTTGACGTGTACGCAGCGCGTCAAGTTTGCTCCATTGTTTCGCCGACTGAGACCATTCCTGCCGCAAAGCCTGGCACACATTCGGGAAGAGACGAACAATATATATGTATGTGCGCGCGTAGCCGTATATTTGCGCGCGAAAGCGCATCTTCAACACACAAAAGTCGATTTTCCCACTTCCGCATTTATTTTAACACCCATTTCTTTTCTCCCCCGTTCTCGTTCTTTTTTTCTCTCGGTCGTATTTTTCTTCGCGTAAACGGAGGAAGCGCTCCGCGCGCGCTTCCCCGGTCGTGACTTTTCCACGCAACGGAAAGTCGTAAACTCTCCGGGGGCGGGAGGGTAGAGGAGAGGACTATCGATTTCACGTGTTTCCTTTCGGAAATTGCCTTGTTTTTTTCCTCCTTCTTTCGTCTTCTTCCTTCTCTTCTGCCTCTTTCTCTCTTTTCTACCCGCCGTCTTTCCATTCTCCCTCCTTTCCCTCCCCCCATCCCCCCGGGTCACGGCGAAGATCGATACGATATCGCAAACCTCACGGATCGCCTGGGTGGTCCTTTTCGCGCACGGCGCGCGCGTCGGCTTCTGGAACTGATTTAATTCGGCGGCTATACGCGGGGAGAAGCTGCTCTAACGCTGCTCTTCTGTGAATTTATCGTCCGATGTGTGATTTCGCGCTCTTAATTCTTCTCTTCACGGCGAACGAAATTCGCGAGCGAAACTTCGCTTCGATCGAGCGGAAAAGATGCGGATAAAGTTGCGAATGTGAAATAAGCGAAGAGCATTGTTGATTAAACCGAACGAGATTTAATTATTTGCGTAATATCTTTTTCTTTAAAATACTAATAAATGTCAACGGGACACTCGCCTTCGTCGCGTATTTTCAACGCGGACGAGGATACGGTTCTCGATCGGAGCGCAAACTTCTCCCCCCCCTCTCCGTCGAACTATTTATCACAATCGATTTCCCAGCCTCGACTTCTGTCCCGCCCCGTGTGTTTCTCTCTTAACAAATATCAATTTGACCTGGCCGGTTTCTTCGCGTGAAGTTATCGGGAGGCAAGATGTGCGGAAAAGGAGAGAAAGAGAAAAGAAAAAGAGAAGGAGAGAGAGAGAGAGAGAGCTTTAAATCGCGAAGCTCGCTCGAGCCATCCGGGGTAATCCAGACAGATGGGACTCGTTAATGGGACGCGCGAGTAATTTGCAAGAAATCTAATAACACCGTGGTCTCTCCCACCACCCTACATAACTCGTGGCCCGACTTTCCACCTCGCAACCCTCCCTCCTCGTTCTCCCGCCCGTCTTTCCTCATCTCATCCCCCACGGTCGATTCTCTCCTCGTCCCCGGAACGAGTCTAATGACAATACACGGGCGCCGTGTGCTCGCGAAAATTAAAATTCGCCCGGGGGTCGTTCTCTCGCCTCGCCACCCACGTGTATGGGTGTGCACTCGGTGTGTCCACGGTGTGGTCGTGAGAAATCACGTGTAACGACGGCGCCGATACATTCGCGAGATATCGCGAGAATACACGGCGCATCGCGCGAGAGGCTCTTGGCGTGATTAAATTTTGTAAATAATTGATTATTTATATTTATTAATTTTATTTTGCAAACATGTTTTTGCGAGTTCAGTTTTAACGATTTAATTCCAAAGAGATGATTTTTGGTTCTGTCCGTTTTGTAAGTAAGTAAAAATTGTAAATAAAATAATATAAAATAATCCAAAAGAAGTTGTTGTTGCACCAATTTTTTATAAACTATTTTGTTCTTATATTGTAAATGTTGATCAACGGCAAATATGTCGCTTTATTCTATTTTTAATTGTTTACTGTCTTTACGATTTTTTTCTGATTGAGAAATTCGATCTCTGTTCTAAATTTTTCTTTCGTTTTTCGATCTTTATTCTAAATTTGCTCGAAAAGAAGCGATAAATATCGACAAGACAAACGTCTCCATCGCTACTGCGTGTTGTTCACGCACGTGTGTGCGTGCGTGCTTGCACCGCAGTCGCGTAGGAAGGATAAAAGACAACGCGGGAGAGCGCGGAACTCGTTAAGCAGTTTGTGGTTTGTCCCGTTCTTTTTTCCCATCCAGGCGCGCCTTTAGCGTAAAACATATTCCGCGAAGAGATCAGCATCTCTTTCTATATCTCTCCCCGCTCCTCTCTCCTTCCGCGCTTTTTCTTCTTCTTTATTTCTCCAACCACCCAGTCCCGGTGTTTCTCTCTCTCTCTCCGCGCGCGTCTTTGTTTCTTATTACGCGCCGGTTTTTGGATATATATTTTCGGTCCACCCACGATGCACGATCGATCGAGTCTAAATCTCATCAGTTGAGTCATTGATTTAAAAGACAAAACTCCATTAATCGCAGCTTTGTCTAATAAAAGAGACGTTTCGCACCGAAGATAATTATTAATCCTCTACAACCCGAATTTTTTTCGTGAGCATAAAAACATTTACATAACGTGAAACCCGTAAAAAAAAAGACATCAATCTCCAGATATACATCAACAATGAAAATTTGTAGTTCTCAAAGATTTTATTTTTTATTTATTTACTAAACCGACTATGTTAAATATTGAAAAATAAACTAGAAAGATATTAAAATAATTTATGTAACGTGAAATCAGCAAAAAATCAATCTCCAGATACAAATTAACAATGAATTTACAATTTTCTACAAAAGTAGTTGTAGTTTTTTATTTATTAATTTTTTTATTTTGTTCTCGACAATCTCCACGAAGAAAAAGAGACAAAGTGCATCATCACATTGTGGCTAAAAATGCAATCGGGCTAAAAGAATGTCAATGTAACAGCGACTTCAAAGTTAAACGGCGTTATAGAGGGTTAATTAATAATTTAGCAGTTATATTGTTGCAAATGGAAAAAACTAATATACCGTTCTCCAAACTTACTCGTCGACTCAAAAACCTCGTTTCAAAACCGATTGGCGATTAGTTCGTGAATTTTATATTTTCGCGAGAGACACAGAGAGAGAGAGAGAGAGAGAAAGAGAGAGAGAATATCTCTTCGTTTCTAAAACGCGAGAGAGACGAGTGTCGGAACAACATTTTCAAGATCTCTTCAACTGCTCCACGGCGAGAATGCGGTCCTATGATCGCGAAAATATACGATCAATATACGACATACGATCGAGCCGTGCACACACAACAACACACCGTATTGCGATCCGGCCAGATTAGACGCCGATTAAAATTCACGGCGTGTCCGGGCAGCATAATTTGATTTCGTAGGTGTTCGCGCACAGATCGAGTTACTCGCGAAATCGAGAGAGAGAGAGAGAGAGAAAACTCGCGCGCGTATTGCGCCTTTCTTTGTTTTTTTTTCTCTCTCTCTCTCTCTCTCTGTCTTTGTTCGGCGCGAAAGACGCTCTTCTTTATTTAGACCGCAACAAACTTGACGACTATTAGAATTGAAACGCGCTCATTATCGATTCGCCACGTCTAATCGAGCACGTCTCTCGGAGCGCGTCTTTCTCTCTCTCTCTCTCTCTCTCTCTGCACGGATTCCGTGCGGATCGAGTTACACTACACACGAGGTCTCTCCATCATTTCGTTCGATTAGGCACGAGATCGTCGCTGCGGTGGCACTTTTCGCGACGGAAACCTCAATCGTCCGGCGGCGCGGTTCATTCGGCTATGTAAATTGCGCGTCTCGAAAATACCGGTGCGCGGAGATACCGGATCGTCACAAAGGATTATATTCTTGTCGCTTCAAACAAAGTTGAAATAAAACAACACACATATGCAAATAAATTTGAAACGAAATAAAATGAGGAGTGACCTCGGGTTCACTCGTCGGTCAATTAAATGTGAAAAAGACGTTTTTCACATTTGTAATTTAAATTTGAGATAATTTTTCTCCGGCTATTGATCAACTTTTAAAATTTTGATTGAGAGAAAAAGAAAATAAAACAGTTGAATATATATATATATATATTTGTAAATAAAAAAATATGTTTGACGATATTGCAATACTTCGGTTAGGCGAAATTTAACGGCTCGCGCGCTGATTAGTTGAGGGGGGGAAGGGGGTGGAGAAAAAAAAATTTACCTCATAATTCCTCTCAATTCTGAAATCAGGCTCTAATTAAGCGCGTTCGTCAATCGTCGTGGAGATTTGTATCGTGCGATTCCGCATCGTTTTGGGTTAGCGGGTGGTCCGCTGTCGGCCGAGAAAGAGAGAGAGAGAGAGAGAGGAGGTGACTCTCCTCCGTCAGGACTAGACCGCATTAAGAGTCGGACAGCATTAAAGCGTTGTTTAGCAGGCTGTTTTGAATTTTAATTCCCGCGGCCGGCTACGTAACCGAGGTGTGGAATAGATTAGTTTTCGCTCACACGACTGTCAGCTACTTGCCGCGGGGCCCAGACTGACTGACTGACTAAATCGCTGAGCGACAGATCACTTCCTCCTCTTACACACAAATGCATTCTCATGTTTTGTTTCTCTCCCGCCCGCGTCTTCCCCCGTCGCATCTTTCGTCTCGCACAAATTTTTATCACTTCGCTCGTTCGTCTTTTATATTTTTTTTTTTTTTGCGAAGTACGCGGGAAAAAAATGTTTTGCCATCGCGAAAGAATTTGCCGAGTCTCTGCTAAAGTTTTTTTTGCATTATACAACAATACTTTTTTTTTTTTGATAACTTTCCAGCACTTTTTTTTTCATGTACGAATAGAACCAATCGCATTTGCGTCTGTTGTTGAAATTGCAGAGAGGAGAAGGACGGCATTGACAGACACGAGGCGGAGAATCGAGGCACGCTCGAAAAATGAAGATGCCATCGTGTGAGATCGCATCGTTCCGAGCGTTAGAGCCCGAGAAAAAGCAACGCAACCGCGCGGCCGCGGTTCAAGGTCGCTCGTCTGGACCAAGTTCGGAGCTCGTTGCTGCCGCGATAAAAAAAGAGAAGAGGGATGATCGATGGTGAGAATCGACCGGGCTAGTCACTGTGGCTTCGTACAGGAGAAGACATCACCTTGCGGAGGAGGTGCCAGGACTCTACATTCGGCGCCTGACTCTCGAGGATCCCAGGAGGAGAGAACCGTCCGGTTCAAGGTCGCAGTCCCCGGCGCGCCATATCTGTCATCCTCGTAGCGGTTACGCGCCCTTGGCGCGGGGATCCTCGAGGTATCTATCTCGAAGAGCTCTAAAAACCCGGGATATCTCTCAGGCCGAACGAAATTTTTAACGGCCTCCCCGCGTTTGACCGTACGCGTCAAGCGCCGCGGCGATGATTGACAAGTCCGGAGATCTCTTTCCGCGCCCACAACTTCCACCGCGCGCCCCCGTCGGAATCGCCAATTAAACGATCGAAAACTGGTTTCGAGGAATTTTCGTGGGTCTATATTTAGAATATTTTTCAACACGTGTCGGTCGCGCTTTTTTAACGCGATATCGAATTTCAATTTGCATGTTAACAAATGGATTTTTTCGTTTTTTTCACAATCGATTGTTATATCTCATTTCGAACACTCCCACCTCTTTCTTCCACGTCTGTTTTAATTTCCGCCATTCGAGAGATTTTTTGCGGATAAAATAATATAGAAATTATTTATTTAGACACGTACACAAGTTCCAACATTGACACTAAGACAAATCGCAATAAAATAGCAAATACAGAAGAACGTAAAAATGAAAAAACAAAAAAAAAAAAACGAGTATCGTTAAATTAAAGAAAGTAATTATTTCAATTAGGGAATGATTAATATCGCGCGCGTGTGTACAAATTTAACGCGGAGAGACGAACTCCCGTTCGTCGATGCAGAAAAACGAAGCGCGAGCGAAATCGCAACGTTCGGTCGCAACGAACGCGCTCGGCTAGGAAAAGAAGACCCCGTAATTAAACGTACTAAAATTTAACGGTCGGTTCGCCGAACAGACGATCGCCCTGCGACTTAATAAAGCCTCACGGGCGATCGCTCGCGCGAGCGCGCGCGCGGCACTGAAACGTTATTAAAGCGGCTCTCGCATTAAAATACGAGCGCAGTATCGGTACGTCATTATCATCGACGTTTGATCTCCCACTTCTCTCTCTCTCTCTCTCTCTCTCTTTTCGTTTCTCGTCCGCGTTCTCTCGCCACCGCCTTCCGCCGCCGCCGCCTTCTTGTCTTCTTCGATCTTTTCTCTTTCTCCCCTCACGTCACGGCGCTCTCTCCACCGACGGGTGAACCTGACCTCTGCGCGAGATCCGGGCAAGGTTACCGAGTTTATTGCGACTTTGGAACGTGCTCTCGTTTCCCGCAAATCAGCCGAATCCTCCTACGTAGTTTCGCCTCCCTTTGATCTGACTCTCTCTCTCTCTCTCTCTCCCTCCTCTCTCCTTTTTCCCTGGAAGTCTTTCCGCGCGACTGACTTACGCGCTTCTTACGGAGAGCTCTCTTGCTCTTTGGGAGGGACCTCTTCCTTCCCCCGGAGCAATTAGATCTATTGCTCAATTCGGTAATCTGGAGCAGTCCGGAGAGCAGATCGCATATCGAGTCTTAAGTAAATTCTTTTACGTTTGGAAAAAAAAAAAGTCGAGCCGGTGAGAGCCAAACACGATGCACGTGCGAAGTATTTTTCTGTGCAAATTAATGTACATTCGAATTAAATTTAATCCGAAAGTCTGTGTCTCGAATATTGTTTTATTTGCATCACGTTATATAAATAATTTATCTTTTTAATCACTTATGAATTTAATTTGAAAGAAATTATTGCAAAAAAAAAAGAACATTTTGGCCAAGAGTCAAATCTGGACTTCCCGCATTCCGTGCGGTTGTCTTATCAATTCGACTATCAAATGGTGAATAAAATTAAAATAAAAAATATATTAATAAATTAAATAAATTATATGAATTCTCGTTCGAGAATACTCTTAAAGCTACGCTGATAAACGATCGACCACGTGATGAATTTCAATTCATCTCTTTGTAATCTCGTGCGAACGACAATTAAAATGTATTTTTTTTTAATATTTTTTTTTTTATTGTGATTTGTTTACAATCGCAATATTTAGTTTTCCTCAACAAACTTCGCGCGTGATGAAATTTTACCGAATCATCTCTCTCTTTCTCTCTCGTCATGATTATTTTCAGTGTCCAGGGTATTATTTTTCCCCACGAGCTCTCTCTTCCCGCGCCTCGTTCACCATCGGGCGCTATATAGCCCGGTCTTTTTGCTCTCGCTATATTTTTTCATCCCCTCTTTCTTGTTCGGGCTGCGGTTCAAGGTCGTAATCTTCTCGAGACCTCCTTTCTTTCAACCAGTTCTCCGCTTCGTTCTTCTCTCTTCCTTTTGCTCTTTTTCCTCGCCTTCGTTCCTGCGCCTTCGTTTTCGAAGTTCAAGGCCTCTTTCTTCTTCTTCTTTTTGAATATTTTCTCCCGATCTCTTCCTCGTGCGCACTCGAATTTCCTCCTTGACCTTTACTCTTTCTTCGAGGTTTTCTGTCACTTGCGTACGTGTTCCATACTTCAGATTTCTGTCTCATTGTCTTCTTTTTTTGTCACATCCTTAGATCGCGTTCTCTTTTTTTTTTTTTTTTAAATACTTCAAGAGCTTCTAGATTCATTTTTCTTTTCATTTGTTAAAGTTTTTCTTTTATTCTCTTTATTTCTTACCAAAGATGATTTTATTTTTCTTCTCGTTTGCTCAGCTCTTTTTTGTTCATTTTTTTCCGCTAAGAATTTCGTTTGCGCCTCGTTCCTTCTATCGTTGTTCTTCATTTTTCTCTCTCTTCTCTTTAGCGTTTTCCTCTTTGAGAGAGGCGTCGTGCCCTCCAGGCTCTGCAATCACATCTAGTTATCCAGTTGTCCGAAGTCGAGGAAAACGACCCTTTCTCGTTACAAACTCCTTTCTACGTCCGCGTGCAATCATTGTGGCGAGCGATCATTACAAAGTGAACGAAGCGAAAAGTGTTGCTAACTTCGTCGCGATACCTAGACCCCGCGGCTCCTTGCTCTTCCTCAGGAGAGACACGTCTCATCGCTCTTTTTCTTCGTTCCACATTTCGTGATGATAACGTTCTCAGTGCGTTCACGTATATCCACACTTTTCAAATCTCGAGACGTGTTACATTGTTTTTTTTTTTTTTTATTTTCCAACAACGCGCGTTGCGTTAAAAAAAAAAAAAATAAAATTGCATTCTGTTAAACAATTATGTACTTTTGATATTTTTATATGTTGTAAACAAAGTAATGTAAACTGCAGTGAAAAAATTGGAAAATTATAAAATTAAAAATAAATAAGAAATACAAATTTATTTACACGTGTTTTTTATTATTTATTCTCACGCTCTCCATAAATTGTTGTATTTCTCTCGTTATAATGTTGTCGTGTCTCGACTTATATAATCTGCAGCTACAGGTCCTGGATAGAAAGACTTCGGAAGGAGAATCCGGCTTTCTTGACGATAGTGTCCTTGGAACTTCCGGAATCGCCGATCCCTTTGATAGAATCTCAAGCGAACGCGCGCTGGAGACGCGTCGGCTCCGGCGAAATTACGAACGACAGGGACGACATTCTCGACGAATTTTTGGAAAAAGTCACCGAAGTCGGAAAGGAAAGTGCTAGAGACGGTCGTGCTTCCGAGAAACGCGATGTGTCTCGGAAAAATCGACGCGACAACAAGAAGCGCGAACCGCTCGAGTGTGCGAAAACGGTCGCCACTCTCGAGGAATGTACGAGAAATATTATCGAAGGTTAGATTTCGCAAAACTCGCGGCTTCTTTTAAGCGCGGATGTAGCAAAAAAAAAACCGTAATTTCAAATCTTTTTATTTCAACATAGTCGCGTGAACGGCATCAGAAATTTATTTTCGAATTGATTTAAGTCTTCCCGCCTTGTTTTCTACTCGAGCAACGTTTCGCGCCTTTTCCAAAGTTAATAATTTATTTGTAATTTAATATTATCCTTAAAACCTAACTGTGCTCGAGAAATGTCACGCGAAAGACTCGAACGTAACAGTTAAGAGTTTTCTGCTCTCATTATCGGCTTTACATTTAATTATTATTTGGTGTTTCTTGTTTACGTCAGTTATCGGCGACGACAGGACGTCATGTTTTATCTACCCACGCTTGACTTGTTTAAAAAAAAACAAAAAAAAAAAAAAAACGACTCTAACAGAGTTTTACCAACATAATCTCGCTTATACTTTTAAAGATCTTATCCTAGTCGATCGAGATCAGATTTCAAGGACATTTGCCGCAGCACATTCGCTACAGAACGAATCTTGAAATCGTCCCGGTGTCTTTCGCATGTCTCTTTAAAATTCTCTTTAAAATTTAAAATTAATTTCTTCAAATATGCAATAAGCTCAGATCGCACGCGGTTCTCTTCAACTAAAAAAAAAAAAAGAAAAAATTAATAACGAGATCTGTGAGAGCCAAGCACTGAGTGTATTTAAATATTTTTTAGAATATAAATTAATGGACATTAATTAATTAAATTCAATTCAAAAATCTAACATCGGATTTACATCTGATGCACAGAAACAATCTCTCCCTCGTGAATTGAAAAACAAAATTTTTTTAATTAAAATCACATTTCGAAAATATCGAATGCTTCTTGGTCTTTTTATTTCTTGTGAATTTAATTTGAAAAAAAAAAAAAAAAAACCGAAGCAAATGAAACAACTTCAAACATTCTCTCTCGTCGATTTCAGGACCGAGCCGCGAGGAATCCGCTCGGACAGATGCGGACGACGACTGCATATGCTCCGAGATACCGAAGAGTCTTCGAATCAACATTCGCAGGAGAACGGAGGTCACGGCGGCGCGCATTCCGAGTCCGGAAGTGACTCACAACGTGCGAATCGCGACGACGAAGTGTCGCGACCGGTCGGGATGCGAGATCGCGAACGACGAGAATCTCGAAGAGGAGGACGAAGATAGAGCGGAGGAAGAGGAGAGACGAGGAGCAACGAGGAACGACGGGAACAGGAGGGATCTTCTTCTTCTTCAATCGAGGCGAGAATCGGCAAGGCGCGATGTTAGTCGCCGCGTCGCCGTTGCGAACGCCGCGTTAGACCTCACGCTAAATTGCAATAGCGTGCGACTGACTTCTCGTGACACAAGCCTGAAGACGCGAAGCGAGAAGTAAGAAACGGCCGGCAACGCAGACTCGGTGGGGAGGGGAAGGAGAGCAGTTTGCGTGGATTTCCTTTCGCGAAATCGTTTCGATCCACTCGCGGTGGATGATGATGCGCTCCGCGGCTTTAAATAAACATTGTAAAACACAACACCGCTCAATTATTCTCCTACCTGCTTCTCCCGACGTTTCTTCTTCAGCTCGTTTCTTCTCGAACCAAAAAAAAAAAAAAAATCCTCGTTTGTACGAAATTTATTTTCTCCACATAAAAAAATGCATAACTCTCGAAACAGATAAACAAGTTGACTATAACAAGCGGATTGTTCTCACGCGCGTTTAATGCAAATTCGTTCCGTTTTTACATTAAAATGTGGAATAATTCGAATATGATTAAAAAACAAAAAAAAAAAAAAATTGAATAAATAAATAAGTGCCACACGTAAGGATTTGGGGATAATCGCCGCGATACCGCGAACCGACGGTGACTTCGTTGAACTCGGCGGACAACGCGTGAGAATCAAGTTTTTGATTGATGAAGCTGAAGAAAAGAATCGAATTAGCAATACACGGTCGATGTAAAATAATTTTGCAAGAAAAAAAAAAAAAAAAGAAAACCTCGCGCAGACGCAATTCCGAGAGAGAGACCTGTCGCCAGCAACAGAAATTCCAAACTGACGTAGTAGTCGAAACGTTATAAATTTAATAAACAAAGATAATACGCACTACGCGATGGCTCCGCAAAGTTAAAATTAAAAAAAAAAAAAAAAAAAAAAATGATTTTTTTTTTGCGCGCGCGAAAATAATTGTTCTCTCAGTCTTTTAATTGTGTTAACCACGTGTTTCTTGATCTTGAGTATCAAGATCCGCTTTGGCAAACAAGAAAAAAACTTAATAAAAAAAAAAGATGAATTAATGTCGAAAGAGACGTAGCGGCTACAATAAATTTTTATATACGTTGCTTAAAATTGTCGTCTCTGTTTCCTCGAATCGATCGTCAGTTTTGAAACACGTGTTTCCACAATTAAAAGACTCGGCAAAATAAACGTCTTCTCTTTCTTTTAATTTACGATGCGAATGCGATTTTTGATCTTCAATGAACAATTGTGTAACACAATGCGATATTTTCAAGATCCTTCGAAAGTTAACAAGCTGCTTTTGAATATTGCGAAAACAAACCGAAGCAAATCACTCACCTTATTCAGAGGTTCGCCCGCGAACGGAGCGTCTGAATCACAAAATCCACGGGGAAGGCGGGTGGTGGTGGTGGTGGTGGTGATGGTGGTGTGGTATCGCGCGGCCGAGAGTTTCTAAATTTCGCTCGGAATCGCCGTTAAAAAGCCGCTCCTTTTCCGACGCGCCGCCGAAAGTGGGAGGACCGGCGAAACTGCCTTGTGAAATCGTGAATCTCCGCGCGCGGCAATAAATCGCAATCGCCCGCTTCGATTTCTGCGAACACACGCGCGCGCGAGAGCGCGGAGATACGTCGAGGCGGCCTATTAATTAGCTCGTCTAATAAATCGCGACCGGATCGAGAGGGCGAGAGAAGAGGAAGGAAGAAGAAGAAGAAGAAGAAGAAGAAGAAGAAGAAGAAGAAGAAGAAGAAGACGACGCTTTATCGTCGTTCTCGCTTACGAGAGAAGTGAGAAAAGGAGAGATAGAGAGAACAGAGAGAGAGAGAGAGAGAGAGAGACGGAGAAAAAGGGGTGGGAGGAGAGTGGCGCAGTACGCGCCGATCAAGAGGAACAAGAAGAAGAGGAAGCGGCCGAAAAAGAGAGATCGTCGAGTACGAGTTTCGTGGTGGACCAAGCGCGAGATGAGAATCGCGCGTCTAGGCTGGCTCCGGAGAGGGCTCCGGAGCGAGCTTGGGCCCCCAAACCGGGTGAGAGAAGTTGGTCGGGGGCTCCCGACTCCGTGTCTCTCTCTTTCTCTCTCTCTCTCTCTCTCTCTCTCTTACTCTCTTCGTCTTCTTTCTTTCCTCCTTCGCTTCTCCCGCGTCCTCCTCCCACTCGTAGAGCGGCTATCGCGTTTTTATTTTGTCTGTGCCGCGCGCTGCTCTCTCTCTTCGTCTCCTCTCTCGCTCGTTCCCTCGCGTTCGGTAGGGCGAAAATGGTTCATGGCCGTTCCCGAGCGAGCGCCGATTTCGCCGCGGATCCTGCGCGGAGGATCGACCTCTAACTCCTTTATCCTGCGCCTCGCTCGGCCTCTCCCGGTCCTGCCACTTTATTCGCCACGCTTCTTCGCTCCGGCCGCCTCGCGTCGCGGTTTTTCTTCGCGGTATATATTCCCTTCTTTATGCACGCGATTGCATCGTTCGCCTTTTTTAACGCGCTGTAATGGAATTTCTGTTTTCTGCCGGGGCCTAGATTATAAACCCCCCCCTCCCTCTTCCTCCCAGCCTTCGTCTCACGGCGGGTGTGTTTTTTTTTCCCTTCATCTTCTTCCCCTCCCCCTCCTCCCCCATCTCCGTTGAAGTTTCGTTACTTTATAATGAACGCTAGAATAGTGCGCAAAGTGTTCGACCGAACAATGCGGGAGCCGTTTATCAAAAAGAGTCGTAAATCAATTTTTGAGACGCGAGGAAACAAATAATTAGACGCTGTTGCAAATTTACGCAATATATTTTATTACACGACGCGCCCGGTGAAGTATAATCTTCCGAAATTAATGACTCCGTTATAAGTTAGGTTATCAGAGGAGAATGTAAAAGCGGTGTAAAACCTGTGCGTGTTAGATCGCGTTACATCTTTCGCCGTGTATACGTATAAATTGCACACAACAAAGTGTCGTTCGTTCTCCTCTCTCCCCGTCAAATGTTGCAGATTGTTTATTTTTTTTCGGAAATCATACAATTACTACGTTCCCCGTAATTGTATATCTCATTGCTTTTCTTATTCTTTCGTTGTTATCTTACTTACGTATGTGTATACATATATATTTTTAAAATATCGTTAAAGTTGTACGCATGACAATGTAAATTAAATTCGAACTAATTAACAGACGAGACTTTCTCCGCGACAAGTTCCCCGAGTTCGAGTTAAATATTTTTTTTTTTTAATTTTCCTCCAACGTATTTTTTCTTTTTTTAGAATCGCACAGAGTATTTGCACATTATCACAATTGACCTAAAGCCGAGCTCATTACCTGCAATTATCGCCTAGTTAAACTCCGCTAGCTGCCGCAGGATGATAATGATGATGATGATGATGATGATGATCGGCATTTCTTCCGTAAATAACCTATCCTTTGCGTGTGTCGTCAAGGGACAGCCAAGAAAGACGGAGGGACGGCGTGAAACAACGCGAAAGCGTGTAAGTTCTAATCGCAAAGTGTCCTTTCTCTTGGATCAAATTACCATAAATAATGATCCCTTTTGCAATATTTATAGCATACCCTATACTGTGCACGGGGCCGCGCCTTTATGACAACGTCCCTCTGCCATATTCTTCTTCAACCCTCGCCCTATCCATTTCTTTCGACTTTCTCTTCCGATTCATCACCACACGCGCTCTGCTGTGTGGTGTCCTGCTCCTTTTCCATACGCTCGCTCGAACGAGTCAAGTTTTTCCACAGCTTTTCTTTCCCATTTTTCTCCATCCCCCTCCTTTCTGTCCTCCTCCTTATTTTCCCCTCCCGGCATCGATTAACGTGTTTATCCGATCGGTCGGGGGTGCAAAAACGCGCGAACGACGACGTCGGCCCGCAATCGACGTTCGCGGAAGATCGCGGAATCGGGAAACAAAGGGGACTTTGTGCTCCGCTGATGAGACTGCGACCGCCTCTCTCTCTCTCTTCGTCGCATTTTTCTTCTTTTCTCTCGGTTATAACGAGGCTTAGGACGAGGGATGGAGAAGTGAGGAGAGGTAACAGATAGGGAATTGGTATGTTGATTGTGTGTTTCGTGCTGGTGAAAGAGAGAGAGGGAGAAAGAGAAATAAGAAATTTCGCTTGTTGCGTGTTCTGGCGTCGCATTCGGCTATAATCGTGTTGCTAAAATAAGACTAGCTTCGCCGGGGTGAATTAATTTAACGACAGTTTGTTTTTTTTTTTTAACTCAAACAGATAATACATTTATCGCGGCAGAAAAAAATATCATAACTCTCTGCGAATATTTTTCCGCGATTTTTTTTCTTCTTCGCAATTACGTTCGAGACGCGTATTATATGCGCGCTAATGATTTAATACGCGCTTCGTTTGAGAACGCGACTTGAAATTGAAAATGTCGAAATACGGCGATTCGCGCGACTTCTCACTTGACGAAATTCGCGAAATTGCTTAGCTCGCGGAGATAGGAACTGAAATTAATTCTGTCAATTCTTTCCGACAACGGTGTGGATAATTGTAAATTCAGGGAATCAATATCTCTCTCCCTTTGGATCGATTAGATGCTAAGTGAGAATTTACGAGAAAAATTAATTGCCGTCTTTCTGCGAACGATTTCACGTTGAGTATAGTTTTGTTATTCTTGTGCAATTAAAACAGAAACATATTTAGCGAAGCAAATGTTAACTTCTCGCTCAGGTCAATTGAACAAGAATTTCCGTGAGAAAAAATTTCTATCTAATTATTCAACGGACAATCTGTTGCAAACGAATCTTGCTACAGCTTGACACGACAACAAAGTGACGAAGAAATCGACACTTGAAACCGTCGCGTCAAGAAATCTAGCAGAGCCCGCACAAGGGGAGAGGAAACGCACACAAAGAGAGAAAGAGGGAGAGAGAGAGAGAGATAAAAGAATTGGTAGATACATCCTTGATGAGCGATCGTTATCACGATGAAAATGCAGTCTCGAATCGATCCGTGGCAGTCGATTCCTCTTGGCTCCTTTTATTAGACTGCCAATTTCGTGGCGTTTCTTCCACGGAATTCTCTTTCCTCTTCTTCTTCTTTTTTTCCCTTTTTGTTCTTTCCGATACGAAATCTCGCTGACTCGACTCGTCGACAAAAATTCCTCTCTCTCTCTCTCTCTCTCTAATCTCGAAGTGCCTTTTCGACGCTTATCTCGAAACGACGTGACGTCATACGCGCGGCGCACATGTTAAAACGTATGAAGAATAATTCGATTATATGCCGACGTCGAGCACACACACACGGATTTCACACAGTGGTGCTCTTGTTATCCGATTTCTCTCTTGCAGTTTCTTCTTTTTTTTTTATTTTTTTTTATTTTTTCATCTCTCTTTGTTTCCGGCGTGTCGACGCCTTTCCTCCATTAATCTTCGCTTCAAGCACGACGTGAAATATAGACGGTCTTAATTAAATCTCACACGCGATCATTCGAAATTAATTTCGCGCTGCGGTGTTTTTCGAATAATCATATTTGGAAACTCATTTGAATCGCGAGATAAGAGTCGCGCGAGAGAGAGAAAATCGTATATTGTTCGTTCATTAAATTCGATTGCGCGCAAAACTTACTACGTACGTAAAAGTCGGAAGGAAACAATTTTCCTCACTTCCTGTGCAAATTTATTTTGCAAACATATTTTTCTCTCCTCGGCTTTTTTTTTTTTTTATTTCATTTATTTCAACGCGATCGATCTGCTCGGAAGTATTTTTACGATTTCGCCGAATATATATCCCTATCGACGGAGGAAGATGGGGGAGGAGAAGGGAGAAGGGAGAATTTCAATTTCCCCGTCACTAACCTCACTTCCATCAATCTCCAGAACCGCGCTAGCCGAGTGGAAAACGAACCCGATGACTTCTCGGCTACGAGAAAGTAGATTCCATGTTTCATCGCGAAAAAACTTCAAAGGTCATGGTTCCGCGCAACGCGCGTTTTCCCATCATGACGCTTCGTTCGACAACACAAATGCCGTACCGTTCGCGAAATGTACATTTCTTATTACAAGTAGAAATAAAAATCAAGAAACGAGATTTTGAGAGAGACACACACGCCAAATATATTTCGCACGTACACTGTCAAAGTCCTATTTTTTTTTTATCCACGCAAAATAATTTATTTAAAAAAACAATTATTTACATACGCGTGGAACATTTCCCGTTTTTTAGCCTATGAAAAAATTATAATATGCACAATTTTTTTAAACCCTAATTTTGACAGAGAAGTAAATTTTGTCACGTTATCGAGGGAGAGAAATTTATTTTTTACAAGATAATTTCGTCGCGAGACACACAATTATCGTCATAATAGTCGACGAGTGTAAGATCTACATAATCCGATCAGTGGACGCCCGAAAGGATCGAATATATATTCTGGACTCGAGCAATTTCCTTTCGTTCCGAATGAATTTTCTGCTTCACGGAGGAGTCGAGATAATGAGAATATAATCTTAGTTATGTGCGTGGTTTCTCGTACAAGAAGACGTTCCCGCCCTTTCGCGTTCCGCATCTTCGTCTTCTTCTTCATCCTCTCTTTCCTTCCTCCGCTCCCTCTGTACCGTATCCGGTTCTTCCTTCCGGCAATTACTCTCTCGTCTCGACTACGTCGCACGGAATTATTATCGTCCGCGACCAATCGGACGAGAAGTCAGAGAGGCGCCTGCTACATCCCTCTCTCTCTCGGCTCCCATCCCCTCGCGAATGTCCCAACAATAAACATCATTAATTCCCGTGCGCTGTGTGTTAACGCGCGATTTATTCCGAGATTGATTTATTCCATGTATTCTTTCGATAACTTGTAATGAATCTAACGTTGCAATTTCAACGAGAGAGACTGGAACTGAAAGATTTACGTGCGAATGTCTAAGAGAAAGCGCGCGTGTAATTACCTCCACGATAGATAAAATTTTCTGAATTGCTCAATTGAGAAATTAATATTCGATTGTCAATTTTAATTTATATGTTTTGTATAAGATTTTTTTTTTTTGGTGTATTCGTTTAAAAATCGAAACCATCTCTCTCTCGATGTGGACGCGCGCTCGGTCCGAAATTTCAGTTGGCCGTCGCCAATTGGCTTGCAATTTGTAAGTCGTCGCCGATTATTAAATCGTCGCATCGCGAGCCGGCACACAACAACTCGAGCGCCGACCGAGCCGGCGCACAGGAAGGCTTCTATCACCGCTGATTTAGGTTCATTAGGATTTTTATTAATAATTTCGCTAATTGCCGAATTAATTGGGCGCGTCTGGAAAGCGCGCGCTTCTCGCGCCAATTACGCACGTGAGAGACTGAGACTACGCGTATTAAAAAAAAAAAACATAACTTCTGACTGCGAACGAAGAGAATAATAAGAGAGAGACAAATTTTATCGACGTGTAAGTGTGTCTTTAAAAATCAAATGCTATTTATTGAAAAAACCGTTGTTCAATTAAACCGCAGCTGTTCTTTCTCTGTTATTAAGAGAGAGAGAGAGAGAGAGAGATTCAAGTTGAACGACAGATTGATGAGAAGGGATCGCGCTAAACGGTCCGCGTTTTAACCCTCTTTGTCCCCTTTGGCCAAACTTCCGGAAAGCGTAACCGGGAAAGATCGCGCCGAAGCCAGAAGCGGCACCGGCGGCGTGTAATTCGATTTGCGAATTGTGCAGCCGAAAACGAAGACGGAGGCGGGCGCGAGAGAGGAGAGATAGCCCAGATATCCTCCGATGAGCCCCGACGCCTCAACAAGTTGTATACATATAATCTGACCCAGATCCCGGGGTCTAAGTGAGGGTCTAACACGAGGGAGAAAAGCAGAAGGAAGAGGAACGAGAAGGAGGAGGAGGAGGAGAAGAAGGAGGGTTCCTCTCTCTCTCAGAAGCAGACAAACAAAATATAACAGCACGAGTTACAAGGAAGGATCTCGCCGAGATGAGGAGGGTCTCTCGCTCTCCTCTCCTTTTCCCTCTGCTCTCTCTCTCTCTCTCTTTCGCGTCTTCTCGCCCGTTTCCGGAGGGGCGGGCGAGAGGACGAATCCTCTTGAGCATGAATGGATTACGAAGAGAGCCGTGTTCATTCATTCGCTCCTTGGCGGCCTAGAAACCCACAAAAAAGTGTATCTCCTCGTCACGACCATAGACCACGCCGATGGTCGCGCTTCTTCTTATCCCTTCTCGGCCATTCGTTCCCTTCCCTCCTTCCCCTCGTGGGAATCATGGATTCGCGCGCGAAAATCGGTGCTTCCCGATTTCATCCTCGAAGAGTGCGATCGAGAGAAAAATCCTCCCTCCCTTTCTCTCTCTCTCTTTCTCTCAATGTTCGCGCTTTGTTAAATAAATAACAAACACTAAAAGTAGATTAAGTGTAAAGTTCGCGAATGCCACGAAGATATCAGATTTTTTTTGCACGTACGAAAAACGAGACACAGAAATGTGCCTGATCTGTTCGGCGCACCGCGATCCGTCCGGGAGACACGCAATAAACGCACACATTTCGATTACATAAACAACGCGACGTGACACAGTGACACCGCGAACGTCTTTGAGAGAGAGAGAGAGAGAGAGAGAGAGAGAGGAAGGGCGCGCGCTCGTCCGACCTTTCTCAAAGTTTCGAGTCCCTCTTACAGGAGCGGAGGAATCACCTAAATGGAGACGGAAAAAGGGAGAGAACGAGAGAACGTCGGAGGGTCGTCGCTTTTTGCTTGTCTGAGATGTCACCGCCAAATGTGCGAAAGGAAGCCCTCCCGCCCCCCCTCTCCTCGCCTGCACGCGTGGTTTCGCGCGCCTAATTGAAAGCGACGGTGATCCACTTATGTCACCTACGTCATATAAGATTTCTTTTTGGCTTTGCCACCAACGCCGCGTGAAAAGACGCGCGTTGTTGAGAACCTCCCCTCCTCCCACCCGGTGATAACAACTTTATTGACGCAAATCGGAGCAACGCACACACGTCGTGAGAAAATTGAATATTAATAGAAAATTAGTAAGAAAACTAATTTGCGCGCCGAATAGACGAGGCTTGTGGCAAATTGCGTACGAGACCGAATTATCTCGAAACGCGAAAGATGATACTTTGGAAAGGATTTTTTGTTTTCGGGTTTCGAAATTTTTCGAAAGTCGATTTACATTTTTGAAACGCGAAGAAAAAGTATTTTAATTGACAACAATTTGAGTGAAAAAAATCGTTTGAACTTCGTTCCCGCGCCTTTGCTTTCTCAGATGCGGTCTTGACAAGAGATCTGTGAGTCTCTCTCTCTCTCTCTCTCTCTCTCTCTCTCTCTCTCTCTCTCTTTTCGAAAAACTTCGTAAGAAATTAAATTGAAAGGCTGCCGAAGAAGTGGAAGTTTCTTCAGCGTCAATCATTACACAGACCGGGAGGGCATTCGGGAGGGAGGAAGAGGGAAGAGGAGACGGGGAGGGGGGAGGGGGCTAAGAAATATCCGCGGGGCTCGAGGCAACGAGTTACAGAGTTGAAGAACTGAAACTTAAACACGGCTAACCGATGGTCGGCCTATCGCTGACCCTGAAAATACACAAGGGACACGCAGCGAAGTGGAAACACTTTTGCGAAGATCTCTCTCTCTCTCTCTTTCTCTCTCTCTCTCTTCTCGTGACTCTCGTGAAACGATGTAGATATTCCCCTCCCCCCCTTCTCTCCCGTACATACGTACACATCCCGCGGGGTAATTACTATCGGCCGCGGAGGGGAGGAGGGGGGGAGGGGAAAGAAGATGTAGCGGAGAGAGGAAGACCCCACAGCCCGGGATACCGCTGACTTATTATTTCTTAGTGATTTTCTGAATTGCACCGGGCACGAACGCGAGCCGATGTCTTCGTGACGTAAACGAGATAATGGGCCCCGCTCGCGTACCCACGATGTAGACATAATGACGACGATCTTAGGATTATAGTTGGTCCAGTAACTCTCAACTCTCCCGCTTCTCTTCTTCCCGTTCTTGTTTCGCTCTTCCTCGCGCGCGCGCGCTCTCTCGACGAGACAAAATTATCGACAATAATAAGGGACACAAAACGGAAAACGTTGGAGATATCGAAACGACGAGTTTTTGCAGCGAAGTCAAATATTCGATTTAACGATAATTGTGTTAATTTCTCAAAATTTGTTGCGCTTCGCGCGCCGCAAAATCGCCGCGTTAAATAGCGACGCGAGAAGAGAATCGTACGTTCGTTACACGGATGTGTCGTTAATGCGGATCCAACATTTCGAACGAACGTCGGCATCGATTAGGCGCGAGCCGAGCGAGGAGACACACGGAGCCGGGAAAAAGATAAGTACCTGTCGGAGCAGGGCTTTTCTCTTTGGTCCACCATTAGAGCAATTTTAACGTCTTCTCCGTTGGGGCGGCAAAAAATGCCGGTGAGTCGTTGCGCTAGACTGAAGAATGATCGGAGAGGCGCCAAACCTGGTTCGACTGCTCTCTCTCTCTCTCTCTCTCTCTCTCCTCCATCTCTTCTTCTCTCGTCCTCCGCTTCCTCTCTCCTCGCGTCTCACAATTCCTCGCCCTTCGTGTCATCCTCCGTTCCTCTCGCGCAACGAGGAGACGTGTCTTCTCTTCCCGTTCCGACGCAACGAAAATAGAAAACCTCCACCTCCTCTCCTCGTCGCTCCAATCCCCGTGGCTTCTTTTTCTCCACAGTTTTTTTTTTTTTCGGTGTTCAACTCGCTCCTCCAGGACTCGTTAGATTCACTCGAGGATTATGTTTCGTGCTATTATAGCTCTCGAGGAACACCCGCGCATCCCCTCCCCTCCCCTCCCCTTTCTCTCTCTCTCTCTCTTCTTCTCGTCGTCGATTCCAGTGTTCCTTCTGCGCCGTCGATGTTACTCCTCTTCTCCGTGACTATCGATTTATTGATCTTCTCTCTCGGAGAATCTCCGGCGCGAGATAACACATCGCCGCGCGTCTGCGGCTTTCCCTCTTTCGAGGAGTAGATGAAAATATTTCTTCCTCCGTAAAAGACAATATCTATTAAGTGCACGCGCGCGGATTGTGTTCGCGTCGTTTAACGTCGTCGAGTAAATGTCGAAAACAGAAAACCGAAATCGAAAAAGAAGCTCTTCAGAGAACATTTCGCGATATTTTTAATCCCGAAGTTCTTGTTTTTTTTTTTTTTTTTTATCTACCCAAAATTTGTTCAAATCGAATGTACGCGAAGTGGGTTGAACAATAATTATTTACTAATTAAATAAAAAAACAGTAGTCGAAAATGTCGCTTATGATTAAATCAGGAATATAATTTGCAACGATTTGTCGCGTCCGACTTCTAGTGGCAATTGTCGTTCAATCCGCTTCGACACAAATCGTCGGAGCTACACATTTGATATTGTCTTAATTTAAATTTATCTACGTCATTTGTAATAGTTAAATTTTTAGTTACGTCGCTCCGACTTACGCGACCTGCCATTTTTTTCCCGGTCCTTAAATCGACGCGAATCCTCGTATCTCTTTCAGACATCCCGAGAGGGTTTGCAGACGATATGACGAGGGGTTAAAGCGCACATTGTTCGCGACAAAAGCGTTAATATCAGTATCAAAATCCGCAAATACCTCTCTCTCTCTCTCTCTCTCTCTCGGAGAGTATACACGAGGATTAATTTCGGGGAGAACGCGCGCGCGCGCGCGCGGCGCAAAAAGGAAATCGCGAGACGGGGATCTCTCTCTCTCTCTCTCTCTCTCTCTACGTTAGGCTCTCAGGTATATCCCGGGAGCTATCCGTCTCAGTCTCTCCGCTGAATGTTAGAAGATATATTATACTCGCGAAGAGGGTGGTAACACTTGTTTGATTCAATTCCAGGAACACGCTCGAAGGCGGCCGCTCAATTTTTCTTCCGTCGTGGAAGTTGCGATGCCTCGGCACTTATCACGCGTATATATGCGTTCACGCTCGCGCACACACACACACACACACGCTCGTGTGTATAGTTGCGACGCCTTACGAATCGGGAGTTGGTACCGGAACCTCTGATCACATACTTTATAAAAACGTCCGCGTGAGATCGCGTCTAAACAGATTCCGATAGTCGTGAAAAATTATATACGAGGTTCGCATCTAATAATTATTTATCTAATAAACATTTTTTTTTAATTGATTTTAGCTTTGCAAAGAGAACGAAATCCATACACCACGTGGCAGACGTACACAATTCAGTAAATATTGTGCATTTCTGCCAGAGTGATTTTGTCCTCTTTACGAACTAAAATCAATTAGATCTGAGGAGAGAACTGCAGTTCTATCGAGTCAACTATTTCGCTACGGTTGTTATGACGAGCCGCGCGATGCGCACAGGTGGACGCAATAGGCCATCGAACCACCGGTTGCAACCTGTTGCAATAAAATTTGCTCGTCTACCTGGACGACCCGGAGAGAGAAAGGGGTAAGGTAGGTAGGTAGGTAGGTAGGTAGGTAGGTAGGTAGGTAGGTAGGTAGGTAGGTAGGTGGCAGTTTCGCCAGAACGTTTGCATCGTCGTCCGTGACATAATCATGCTAGACGAAAGAGCTACCTGCGGAATTCAGCGAGCGATAACGGGACCCGATACAATGCGGAAGGAATAGACAAATAGCGAAATTCGTTCATTCTCCTCACGTCTGAAACGTAAAAATGTAAATGCGCGAGTACATCAGTTTTATATTAATTACAAGCGTATATAAAAATCGTACACGGCTTTCTTTGCAGCATTCAACCACGGAGAAAAGGCCAAACGCCGCCAAATATTTTCACGTTATAATTCGAATCAAATTCGCAGTTTGCATCACGTACATAAGAAACGATTCTTTTCCCCTTCTGTAGATTTAATTTTGTGAAGAATTACTGTGTGAAAAGACATTTCGGCCAGAAGTCGTGCCCGGACTTTCCGCATATCGTGCGGAGAAACGTTTAGTTTTATATCAATTACATCGAAATTCCAATAGAAATTAAGTGTTTCATTTATAATTAATTATCTCGCGTTATAAACAAGCAGATAAAAACTGTTTAAGTTGGCAGATTTTCAAAAGACGTGGGGTGCAAAGATTCAATCTTCTCACACTTGCACATCGATGTTTTATTGATCCTCGACAGTCAATAAACATCGATCCTAACGAGAAAGTGAACAGAAGAAGGCAAAAAGGCGAGCAAAAAAAAAAAAAAAAGAAAAAGCAGGTAAAAGAGAGCACGCGGAAGCCGCAAGAAAGTGAGGCAAAAGTTGTCGTGAGGTTGAGGTCCGCTTGGGTTCACCAGGCACGCGTTAGTCCCGATTATGTGCCGAAAAAGAACCTTTAGGAGAAGAACGCGGCAAAAGGAGGGTGAGTGGGAAAGGTCCGGGTTGGAAAGAAAGCGGAACGTGGCCGAAGAAGAAGGAAGCCTGGCTTTAATTCCTGCTATTATTGAAATACGCATCCGCCACGTGCCACGAGAGGGACCACGGGGTCTTCTCTGCCCCCGTTCGATAGCCCCCTCCCTCTCCACGGCCACGAAACAACCCGGACGCTCTTTCGGCACCTCACGCGAAAAAGTAAAATGCAGCCGGGATGCATCATCGGCCTGGATACGGGACCTGCCCCAACTGTGTTGGCGTTTGCGAATCGCTCGAAGTGCAAACGGACGAGCTCTCGATCTTCTCGCGGCAAAGAAAGCGAGAAAGCGAACTGAAAATCTTAAGTTTAATAAAGACGATTGCGTTAAGAACCAGCCGATGTTGCGAGATGTTGTGTGTAAAAGTTTTAAAACTTTATATTAAACAATAGACAATTTGATTCCTAGAACGCAATAAATGTCCCCAATGGCCGAAAACATTTGTTAAATTGTAATAAAATATTTACGCATGAATAAAGTTAGAAGACTAATAATTAAAAATAAATCTTGAACAATATTTCAAATGCATCTATAATAATTATATTATTTAATAATTATATTATATTATTTCTTTAATAAATATATCATTAGGACATTTATTTAAGAGAAATGTTGATAGACCTTAAATAGTCAAACTGTCAAATATTTAAAAAACAACAAAAGGTCGTACATCGAATAATGTTGAATCACTAGAAATCACGTCTCAAGCGTCAAACTAGGATAAAGATTTCTGGCAATTGTTGTAACACCGCACAAATTATCACACAAAACAAAAATAAATAAATAAATAAAAAGATTCCAAAGACATCGATACGTATCACCTCTTGTCCGTTTTAATTGTTCACGCGCTTATATTTCTTTGTGCTTCAAATTACTTGAATTAAATTTCCGGAATCGAGCGAAAAAAAAATATCTCTCGAAAAACACGCCGTTGAAAACCGCAATCTTTGGCTCGAAAACTGATTGTTCGCAAAATTGCCGGGAACAAGGCGCCTCGGGGGAGACTGTACGTACAAGTGTCAAAGATATATATCTCGTTTAGCACACGCGTACATCCCAAATCTCGAAACGGTCCACCGGTAACCACGTACCGTACGTGCGTTCGGCCCCGTTTATCCGGGGGTACAAATTGGCGGAGATCGTGGCGATTGCGACGAAATTATATGTGCCGATCGCGCGAGTGCCTTAAGTGCCCTCGTATACGCACTCGTTTCCCGCATGCAAATGCGACAGATCGCCGATAAACATGGTAGTCCTCGGTGGCTCTCTCGCTGTCATAATATTGCTGTTATTATCGAGCTATCGTCTCTTTCTTCCTCTCCTTTGTGTGCATGTGTGCGCGCGGCACAACGAAGCGCAATCTCATCTTGCGCAAACACCTGCGAGCGCGCAACGTCAATGTTTCATTATGTACGTACATATATATATATATATATATGATTCATCGCGCGCGCGCTGCGAAATACTGCACTGTAACTTCCATTCACGAACGTCGCCCGTATGGTAGCTCCCGAAGGTAAGGGGAAACGACGACGCATAATACACGGTTAAAATCGTTTGCGGAAATTAATACGCGAGATAAAGTGGACTGAGTAAGCTGAAGGGATTGTGCTTGTCACGTCGCGAATTATCGCTACATTGCCTTTTCCCCCGATACGGGTTTTTCGGAGTTTTTCAAACGCCGGAGTTTAATTAACGACGCGCGATTACACCGCGCGAGTGATGAGTCGCGTTTCGTTGTTATTTGGTTTTTTTTTTCTTTCTGTTTTCGAGCAAAACTCTCTCTCTCTCTCTCTCTCTCTCTCTCTTTCTCTCTTTCTGTAGTGTAATAAGAGGGTTCCCCGCGCAAAATGAGGTTCGATAAATTTAAACGATCTCGCGAACGATCTCTCGTCGCGAATTTTGTCTCATCTTCTCTCCTTCTCTCCGTTCATCTGTTATTATTTTCGTAATTAAACATTATAAGCCAATTAATAAACGGAAACGGCTACAGCGCGAAACGCGCGCGCGCGCGCGACAGAAAGCTCGGAGTAATTACACGGAGGATGAATTACTCCGCGTCGAATTTGTTTGATGCAAATTTCTCAACGCTTTATAAATTCGATTAAAATCCGTGCCGGCGCTCCGTCCTTTGCGCGAGCTACGTCGCGTGTTGCTAAATTTCGCGGTGTTTTATGCTCGCGCCAGAGGTTTATTCGAAAAACACAAGAGGAACCTAAATCTAAACAGTTTCAAGCGCATTTAACACAGTTTGTTTAACAAAATAATAAATGTATCATTATGTTAATCTCTTATATAGATTTTTTGAATTAAATTTAATTTGACTATATAATGTATAATTAACTTGCTATGTAGTTGAATAGTAAAAGAGCCGCGTACGATCTTGAAAATTTATATATAAATATCCCTCGACTTGCGAACGGAGTTACACTTCGGTCCTAAAATTCAAATTCGCCGAACTGTCACTGCACAGATCACGAATGAATCTTTAAATTGACACTGATGACAATTTGTGTGAAATAAAATACAAATATTGGTCGTAAAAAAATCAATTAATTTATTTTACTAACAAGACCGACATCGGTTGTAAGTCCGAAATTAGTTAAAGAATATTTATTTAAAACGATAAAAAAAAAAAAAACAATCTTACCTGAAGCTCGAACGTGGCGAAGGGTCTGCAGATCCGGCGACTTCGGAGATGCAAAAGCTCAGAGAGCGCGCGCAAACATCTGTCTCATTACGGGGATTCATTACGACGGAGCCGAGCTGAGCCGAGCGGTATTGTTGTGTGCGTTACGTCGCCGTTGTCGTAACGCTCGCTCATGAATAATAACGGCGCCGACGCCGTAAACGGCACTTTATGATGTATCAGTTAATAGTTGTCTCTCTCTCTCTCTCTCTTTCTCTTCTAGAAGGGCATTCGTCCGGTTCTCTCGCAAGCCGGCGCTCGCATATTTTATTATTCATGAACCGCGCGCGCGGAACACCACCGCGATTAGACGGAGGATACCCATGAAATCGGTTACTCTCGACGTAATCCGCCGACGACGTATTTATACGTCAATTCAGAGATGAGTTCTCTCGTTCTCGTTTTTATTCGATCGATCCCCTTAGCGCGTCGCGTCGCGGGAACTCGATCACGTTGTGTGCGTATACACGTGTTTACGCGCGATCAAGTATATAATGCTCGTCTCTCGATGAGTCAAGAGATTTTATTAGCATATCGAAAGAAGCGATTCGGCGTGACAAAAGAAAGAGAGATTTCAAAGCAACAATCTTCTTATTGTTGACAGGTGAGAGAAGGTCACGTAGAAATTTCAAGATGAGCATGGGCACGGTTCCGGAGGTACAAGGAGATGAAAGTGATGATTTACAGTCAGGGTGTATTGCATAAAAGTTCATGTAACGGCTGAAGTTCATGTAATATTGAGGGTATATTTTGTCAAATGGATTATCTATTGGACATATCCAATATAGCATTTTTAATCAAATTTTAACACTTTACTGGAATCGGCAATTAGAAACAAAAAGAAGATCGATATATATCGAAATGCGATATATATCGATATGCGATATATATCGATATGCGATATATATCGATATGCGATATATATCGATATGCGAT
>QVNW01001829.1:0-40468 GCA_014825475.1 Pseudomyrmex flavicornis
CTAATGCATCGCGTTGCTCTCTCTCTCTCTCTCTCTCTCTCTCTCTCTCTCTCTCTCTCCCTCTCTCCGATCGACATACTGAAATTCAATAAAGGCTTTATTGATGAAATCGGATATGGTAAAACGTATAGTCCTTCCGCGAAGCGAAATGACCGATTCGACGAGTAACAATTAAGGCAAATGTTTCAGTAATTTCGTGGGTGAAACGCGAACTCGATGTGTATGCCCGGCATTAATGCATTTCAACATCGAATCCTCCAGGCCAAGGATCGGACCAGCGGAGAGATCGATTTAATCAGCTGTTCGTGGCCGACTAATGCAAGTCGACGAGATGCGCGCGCGTCATCGAGTTGCAACCGGGAAAATAATCAGCTGATGATTTCAGCAGCGTAGCGGGATTTGCCAGCGATGCGCCGCTACAGCTCGAGGCGTCGTTTATAAACGCGCACTTCCCCGGGTTCCTCCGGCCGCTGGTTTATTATGTCCTTCCTTTGTACCATTATGCTCCGCCACCGCCCATTTGTCACCGACCTGGTCTCACGTATTATGCGTATGCCGCGTAATGTAGTGTATCACAGAGAGAGAGAGAGAGAGAGAGAGAGAGAGACACCAAGCTGTCTCTATATTATATACCTACGTTTATCACGGGAATAACTCCGCGTACAGCGTTGATTTAACGTGCAAAACTTTTAATATAAATGTGAAACCGAGAGAAAACGCGCGCCGAGCGAACGGCTCGCTCTCTTTTTTTCTCTCTCTCTCTCGCGCATTGTGCGGCTTGCTTCTCTTTTTCTCGTCGTTTCATTTCCGGATTCCGCCCGACATTAATTAACATCCACTTTTCGGCGGGTCTTTGCATTTTTATGATTGGTCGCTGGAACGAACGTGTGTGTGTGTGCGCGCGCGCGCGCTCTATGTAAATTCAATTCACGAGATGCTTATGCATTTCACGACTTCCGACTCCCGGGAAATAGGAATGACGCTAATAATGACGGCATTATGCCGTTTCCCGGCATTTTATTACGGCCGCGGTGACGTTTCTCGAGGAATTTTTCCGCCGCACCCGGTTGAGGGTGCGTTGTGTTATCCGATATCGAAAAAAATAGAATTTTATCGCATACACACGCGTTAATTTACATTGGTTACGTTTTACACTTTTTGTTTTTGAGGTTTTTATTAAGAAAAGAACTAAAAGCGCAGCATTGCGAATAATTCGACGCAAATTAGAATCCGATACAGAGCAGCAGACGGAACGTGACATGATTGTTTTTCGATCCACATGTAAGTTCATCCAAGCGGATTCTGCGGATCGAAATTATGCGGAGCGCGATAGATTTGAGTTAAATGCGCCGTGCAGGCACGCGACGGCGAACTTATTCAGAAGCGTCATTATGTCGCGATAAAGCGGCCTCCCTCTCGGGAGGGGGCCGTCGTCGTTGCGGTCGCCGATTCGCGGTCGATTCCACCGGTGCTGAAATTGCAAAACCATCATCGTCATCGTCAGCGGCGCGGCGGCGGCGGCGAAATAGCGAACCGTCGGCGCGAAAATCGGAAACGTCCCCGATTCGCGTGAACCGAGAGAGAGAAATGCTAATCTCGCGATTTGTAGCGCACGACGACGCGAAATCACCGATGCGCGACATGCGGCCATAATTATCGTTTGCTGGCGAACGTGTAACGGCTAAATGCGCAACCGGAAGGTTCGGAGTGTACGTCACCCCGGCGAGTGGCAGATATGCGCGCCTTCCTCCGGCCAAAAACAAGCCAAGCAGCGTCGCGCGAGCCAGCTGCATAATGTAGAGGATTCTTGTAATATTCACCGTCTCGATGCCAAACGATGTCGACCCGAGCGCGACCCCTCGTATAAACTTGAAGATATTGCGACTGACCACACTCTTAAACCGCGGAACAACAGCAAAGTTTGCGTAAAATTTAAATCCTTTTTTTTTTAATAATTATATAAATAAATTTTGGTTTTTTTTAAATCTATCTAACAAATATATAAATATGTAAGTATGACATGCAAATATGTAAAAGAAATTCTAAGCAGAACGCAGAGTAGAAATGAAATATGTTTCGTAATAAATTTGAAGAATACACAAAATATTTTGACGAAGGCTGTGAGAAGACATAGGCTACGGTGGATGTTGGACGCGGGAGAAAAGTAGCTTACTCGAGTTTATGTACCGCAAGCCGGGAGTCTACACGATGGAGGATTATTTTTGGACATTCTACTGTCTTTTTTTTTTTTTTTTTCGTAAGCTTTCGCGAGGAGTTTGGTAGAAGCAAGCAGCAGCGCGCGAGTAAGAAGCTCCGAAATTGTGAAGTTATTTTTTAGAATCTTCTCAGAATTTTTTCAGCTCAGAAAGAAAAAGCGAGAGAGAGGAGGGAAAGTATATTAACCCTAAGAAATTCCGACGCACTTCGGAATGCCTTCAACGCGGCTTATTAAATTTCCAAACTACTTTCATACGCGCGGTTTATCACTACGCGCGCGTTTTACCGCATAATTTTTTCCTCATAAAGTATTTCCTATAAAGACCGACCGCCGAAGAATTCGATTAATCGAGGAACTGATATATCGATATATACGCGCTTAAGAGGGATGCCAATTGCGCGGACTTGCGAAAACCAAATAAATGTTTTCCTCACAAAGGAAACGCGCGCTGTGCGTGAGTCCGTTTTCTGGCAATTGATACGCGATTTTGGACCAAGTCACGCGTGTGACTTGAAAAGCGTATCCGGTGAATTCGCCGATTGTGTTTTTTTTTTGTAGTCGACGCCACATCGGACTGATTGGTGTCAGGTGCGATCGCGAAGTCGCGTTAAAAATCGACGAGAAGAAATCGGCAGAAGAAACGAGAGGAGCGCAAACACAACCGCGAGCTGAGGGAAAAATATCGAAGCGAAATGAGGGAAAATATAAAAGCCGTTGGCGAAAAGCTTTAAACGCGTCGCACGGCTGCCGGCTTCGGTCGCCGAGTACTCCCGTAATCGCCTCCGTGAGGAAGCGTTCGTTTCCGGTTTACGAACCCTCGCCTCGCCTTTCCTCTTATTTCCACAGGTTTTTCGCGCCTTACCTGTCCTCTCCCTCCCCCCTCCCCGGCTCCGACCGACGACAGACGGGGAATGATAAAAGCGTTCGGCGACGTGGAAATGCATCGGAGGATGGAAAGGCGAAAAAGCGCGAGAGAATTATTGCCGCTCGCGAACATACCGTCCCTCAAAGCAGCTTAGACAAACAGAATTAACACGCGCGACATGCAAACGCCTCGCGACACGATGACAAACTGTGTGTGTCGTCACTGCTTTCGAACTTAACGCGACACGAAGATACATAGCACGGAAATAAGAAATTTTGAACACTTCCACTTCGTTTCGTGTCACGTAAATTTGTCTTTCTTTCAGACAGAGTCGCCCGTTTCGGATGTTAAAGCGTCCAGAAATCGAGCCCGGCAGCCCTTTTCCGAAATAATGAGATACAATATACGATATGTGTGTTTCCGTAGCGACGAGAGCTCAGGAACTTGAATTTTAATCGTCAAAGAAAACTCGTGAAAATTTCAGAGAGATGACACAATTTCGTGAGCGCGCACAAAAATAAACGACATAGACACTCACGCGTCTCGTTCTAATATTCACGAATAAATCCCTGAAAAACATGTGCGCGAACACAACCTTTCGGTGCGGTACGTAAAATAAAAAAATATTTGCGCATATCTCCATATTTTTTTATTCACGTGAGAACATTCTTTGCTTCGTGTTGTGTGAAATCGAGTTTTATGCGCGCGCGCGTAATGAATTTATAAACTCGCCGATACAAAAAGCGACCGACAATTCATCTCCATTCATTTGTAATGTCAAAAATCGCCATCGTTATTTCACGTTACATATATAAAATATGTGTTTTTTTTTGCACAGAAACGTGAACAAAAAACTCTTCCTAAACGCGCGTCTGTAAATTTTATACAATTTTATGATATCGAGTTGTGTTCATCGAATTGCACACAGCTACAACATAACGCACTCGACAACCGATTATCTCGACCCGAATTTTTATTCGTCGACGCGCGAAACATCCTTGCCGCGTGGCGAATATCTCATCAAAGCTCTCGTAAAATGCACACTCTCCCGGGTTACAATCTGCGACGCTTTCTGCGGGACGCGAATCTTTTATTCGTCGCCGCATCCTCCATTCCTCTTCCACTTAATTCGCGCGCCATTTAAAACTCGGCATGATTTCTGCCGGTCTTTAAAGCGACATTACCATCACGAAGAACGGGGGAAAAAGGGGGCGCAGGGGGCACGAGGCGGAGGGAAGTGAGAATTTGGCATAATGTATCGCCCGGCCACCGGAGAAATGTATTATTCATCGCTATGACTGCTTATGTCTCTTCCGTCCCCGGCCCTGTGTCCTCCCTCTCTCTCTCTCTCTCTCTCTCCTCGCGCATTCAAATGTCGCCGCTAACTTCGCCACCCGCATTCTGCCCGCTATACTTTGCCTCCTTGTTTCCATGTTTTTTTTGTTTTTTTTTTCATTTTATACACGTCTCCCTCAAATGTTTTTTCATAAGAAGCATATTCGACGTATAAAGGCGAATGTATTCAATCCCCGAGCGCGAATTTTCACACTTCTTCCAAGACGTCTTCCCGGAGATCCGCTTGAATATCTCAGCGTTTCATTAAACTCCGTTTGTCGAACGTTTGCTCGTATTTTTAATTCACAGAGAGAAAGCACAGAGCGGGAAGGGGGAGAGAAAAGAGAGAAGAAGTTTTTTCCGCGCGGAGAATAATAATGTTTGTAAAAGCGCTTGATAAAAGAACACGTTTCGCGCGAGAGGTTCGAAAATAAAAATTCGCGTTCAAAAGGGTAACCAAACCTCGGAGCGAAAAGCTCGAACACGCCAAGACATGCTTCTTCCCGTCCGCGATTTTATCGAGCACGTTCGCTGTAATATGGACATTGTGTTTTACGTGACGCGGTCGGGTACAATTTAAGAATATTACGACACTCAGTGGTTCCATTCGCGCCGTCGTCCCGGCTTCGACGTCGCAATGTATACCCTCTCGTTGACAGACAGCTCCGGTCGTCTCCGTCTCCATTCCGCTTTCTCACCTTTCTTCTCTTCCTCCTCCTCTTTCTCCTCCTGTCTTCTTTTCGCTGCTTTGACGTGCGTCGCAAATGCATTCCTGAAAAGCCCGCAGCAGCCGTTCGGCGACGCGTGACGTGTGACGAATTCGCGAGGAAGCGCGTCGTCTTTCGGCCGAGACGAGGCTGCGCTCGAGAGAAGAGAGAAATAAAAAGCCAGGAGATAAAAGGGGAGGAAAAATACCGCGCGCGCGCGAGGGCGGCACGATGCACGCGCGGTGATTCCGCACGTAGGCGGTGTACGTGGCGAGAATTTGCGCGATTTTTTTCCGCTCAGGAAAAACGCTCACCGACCGAAAGACGCTTTCTTCTGCGTTGCTGATATCCCGACGGCGGGGAGAGAGATACATACAGGAATATACCACCGCGTGGTGGTTCCTTTTTTGTCAAGTCCGGAACGTCGTAATATTGCGCTGTATGGAAAGCGTTTTGCGTTACGACGACGTCGACGACGACGTCCTTTCGATTCACGCTGCGACTTGCGGACGTTTATTAAAGTCAGAGGGTGTTGTGATAAATTGTCAGAGGGTGTTATGACAAAGATGTATATATACGCTCGATTGACAGTCATTTCAAAATAACCTGAAGAAATGAAGTTCTCCGTTGAAGCCTCGTTTGACATTGAGGTTACGTTAATACCGTGTTTTCACAAGTGAGAAATAAAAATAAAATTATTGTACGCACACAAATGGTGAATTATTTTTCTCGGGAGAAAGAGAGAAACTCGTCGAGAGACGAGTCAAAAACAGAGAAAAGTTCACGTCAACGAGTCTCGCGACTTTTAAGTTCGCGTAAACAACTTTTCCATCAAATCGTTCTGGTTCGACAGACTCGCAAAATGCTCTCCATGCTCCGTTATCAAGTCGAGATATCACGCGGAAACCGTAATCTAAGTTTTGCTTGATTTTGAAGCGGTCGCGGACACAGTGTGTCGCGCTGTGTAACATTTCAACGTTTTAAATTGTCGTTTACACAACTTAAATTATTTCGCGATGGTAAAAAGCTTGAATTGATATTGGAGTTGACAGATATTTTGTACTTGAAACAGTAGATACATAGATCGTGTATAAAAAAAAAATAGTTTCTCATATTTTCAATCTCAGATTGTATCGTCCGTTATATCCGAGCGTGTCTCTTGAATAAACAATAACGCACTTTTAAACATAACTGCACTTTGTATATTGCGCATTGTGTACAATCCAAATCAATACGTGCAAGATGTAAATAAATGCATCAAATCAACTAGCATATCGTTTCTCAAGTTGTTCCACAAAATTTCAACGCGGAAGTTTTTCAAGAAGTTGTTCGAAGATGCGCAGCAATACAAGAGACTGTGCAATAGCGTGACACAATGACCGCCGTGTTTCGTTTTCTTCTTCTCTGTCTCTCTTTCTCTCTCTTTCCGATTTTCCCATCTTCGCGCGCCGCGGCAACTTTGGCGCGCGAAGGGAGGCAGAGCCGCGCGTCTCGCCCGCGTCGAGAGATAAAAAGTTTCGGACTAGTCATTGTCAGGAAATAAAATTAACCCACTCCCTGTCCGTCCCTCTCGCGGTTCACTTTGTTTGTGGATTTTAATGTCCGTTAACGTGGATATATTGCGGCGGTAGCGGCATCGTGCCGCTGCAATAACTCAAAGAAAAGCGGGAGGCGGCGAGAAACAAAAGAAAAAAAAAAGGAAGGAAGAAAGAAAGAAAGACCAGGAGAACAAGAGAGCGAGAAGACCGCCAGACCCCAAGAGATAATGAAAAATATACAGTCCGCGCGCTTTTATCCGGCGCGTAAATGCAACCAGGCTTGCCGACTCGCGCGAATCGCCGACGCGCCGTTCGTGCTTTATCCGAGGGATAGCCTCCGACATCCCGCGTATTTGCGCCGTAATTCGCGCGTTGGCTCGCTCGTCGGCGAATTCTAATTTATGGAATTTTCAGCATGTCGAATAAACGCATAAAACGCGCGCGTACATACGCCGCCTGTGGGTATATTATCGCCGCGCGCAACGACCGTGAAAAACGCATAGTATCAATTTGCAAAGCGAGGTTTTCGAAAAACAATTTTGCGGTCTCCGCGCATGATGTCATTTATCACTAATGTAATGTAATACTTCCGCGCGATGAAAGTAATTTCTTCCACATCTGCTTGAATTTGCGCTCCGCGGCGAGAAAAATTCGCGGACCGGCGAAAAAACATGTGCTTACGTATAATATCAAAAACTTCACGAAACGCTTTGCAACAACATAAAGTCGTCTTTCAATATATTTTTTAATGTAAAAATATAAGCGGAGAAGATCGCGTTTTAATCTAATTTCTACTCCTCTCCCTTTTCTCTCTTTCAAGAATATGAAAAGAATATGAACAGTTCGAAAAATCGAATAAAAACACAAAGAAAGAAAGAGAGAGAAATGCGCAGCTGCGTTTGTTATACGACATACTGTCAATTAATAAAAGTTTGATAAAACTTACGTAAACAAAAAAGGCGCGAGACTTTTCTCGAATTTTTTTTTGTTTTGTTTTTTGTTTTGTTTTTTGCGATGCGGCGTTGGTTTATCCGACTGCGTGTCGGAAGTTGAAAACGGCGGCGGTCGCAGTTGTATAAACGGAAAAATTTATCGTTTTGTGACCGAATCGTAGACCGAAAGTCTCGTGTGTCGACATGCTGGAACTGACACAAAACCGATATATACGATCCGCCGGCATTCTAGGTCTATATGTAGCGTTAGTGAACCGCTTACACCGACCATTATCGCCACATGTGGATGTATAGTTTTACGCGTGATAATCAACTAATTATTACCGATTCGAGAAATTTATAACTTTCTCACGAGCAACGTTAAATGCGTCATTACAATGTGTATTTTTTTACAATATACTTCATGAAAGTAAATATAAAAATATTCTTTTTTAATCGTGTCATAGCATTTAAAAGATATGACACATCAACATCAGAAAATCGTCAGGTGATGAGTGTGAGACTCTGAAGGATTCAGATTCTCCTTTATTTATATCTGAAGATTCGTAAGATCAAAATCACTTATGTCTTATTGCTCTGATTGTCACATTATTATCAAATGTTTTTATCTGTCAGATAAAGAATTTTGATGGATAATATATAGATAATGTACTGATGATAATAATAATGGTTGTAAAAGTTAATGTAATATGAAAATTAATGGAGCAATTCTCTTTGCACGCGGAGCGAGCTTCGAACTTTCGTCTGCGCGACACAACAACAACGCGCGTGTGTAATAGTAATCTCTTCTAAAAATTTATACAATCAAAATAATGTCCATTTGCATATTGCGCAACCTTTGTGCATACGAGAATAAGGTATAATGTGATGCACAGCGGATAAAATAATTGTGACGTTGTCTCCACAAAGTATACTGTAATAATCCCAGCTCTTGTTGAGAGACTTAAGAGAGTTTTAGGAAAATAATATTAATTCGAAAGACGAGACGCGCAGTGTCTTTTTCTCTTCTTTGGTCTTGTTGCGTGTTTCTCTTTTTAGAGATTAAAGTTTTGGCGAAAATGGCATCAACAAACAGCGTCATAAAAGAGACAAAAGAGAATACGCGAAAAGATAGATGTTCGTGTGTTCCGCCAAAAATGGCGCACGGAAGGAGGGAAAGAGAAAAAAGTGTATATAACGCTTCTATAATATTCAAAACACCCCGAGACGCGGAAGAATACAACGGGAGATATGCACAATACCTTTGTAACATTACGTGTGTTAATGAGAGATCCGTTTGTATAAATTTTATTTCAAAATGATATCGCGTCGAATGTAATTAACATTATATTTGATGTACTAATAATTAGGAAAATTGCTTGCGTTGAATTATTCCGCTCTAAGTGATTATTAGTTTTCGCAATTTTCTTTGACGAGATAATTCCGGGATTATCCGGCGCACGTTCGCAATTAACGGTGAATTAATTGCAAACAGTTGATTACATAATATTAAATGTATTGCGCAGCGCATTGATGCGTGATCGAGATGTATTAAAAAAAAAATAACAACAACAAACTCGACGCCATTCGATATCAGCGGAAACGAACTGCAGGCTGCTGTTTCGAAACTCGAGAGAGTTTCTTTTATTTGAGAAATTAATAATGAACTTGCGTCACATTATTAATAAAAAAAAATAATAAAAGAAACTCTCTCGAGTTTCGAAACAGCAGCCTGCAGTAGTTCGTTTCCGTTGATATCGACTGTAAGCAATCCGTATGACAAGAGTTAAGGGCCTAGGCTCGATCGAAAGCGGAGAAGAGAGAAGGATATCGATACCGTCTTAACGAACGGCAGGAAACTCGCAATTTGCTCCGGAAAGGCACGGCGATATTTTCACGTGGGACAAATAAACGATTTGTTTCAGGCGGGCGTCGTGGAAGTATATTTCCGCCCGCGGCAGAAATCTCTTTTTCTGTTCGTAAATCCTCTCCTATCATCCGTGAGAGAGCGAGCTACAGGTAAGATTAAAGGTAACGCTGCGAAGAGGAAAAGAGAGGCAAATACACAGAGAGGCAAATACAAAGAAAGGGGATGGATGTGCGAGTGTGAGAGATATTAGAGATATTTTTAAACAATTTAAATTTTTACAGAAAAAAAGAGAGGGAGAGAGATGTTTCTTAAATATTAAACAACAAAAAATGTTAAAATGGTGGAGCCAACGGTGAGTAAAATAGTCGTGTCACAAAAATGTTTTAAAAAATAAATGGCAAAGATGTGAAAAAAAACGTCATACATATTTACCGCCCGGGAGAGAGAAATCTCTCCCGTCGTTATGCAAAAATATTTACCTCTCGTTGTTAGAAAATAAAGAGAATCGCATTTCTCTGCGAAGCCTGCGTGCAAATTAAGTTCGCATAAACGGGAGAACGAGATGCAGAAGCCGCACCGGATTAAGTCTTTGATAAGCAGGAGGAAAATTCGCGTTTCACCGACAAGAGAGAGAGAGGGAGAGAAGCCACGTGCTAGCTGCGTTGGCTTATTGTTTGGGAGTCGCGGTAATCATCGCGCAAAATGTTCTCATAATAAACTGCGATAAGAATTTTCGCAATTACAAACGGGGCGGTTATTCTTCTCCGTCGCGTAAAACTCACATACTCGGCGAGTACGAGCGCACACGATCTTTTTTTTCGTAGAATTGTAATAACATTTTTTTTCGACCAATCTCTCTTCTCGTTTTTATCTTCGGCGCGACTCCCGTAAAGTGATTGTCTGACGAAACTTCGTTTCACGTTTCTTAATCGGTTGCATATTTATATGTAAATGAAGTTGTATTTGCAGTCACGCAGGCTTCACTTCATTCAATCCGCGGTGTCACGAAACGACACCGCGGACGAGAGAGAGAGAGGACGGAGGGAGAGGAGAGAACGCGAGAGAGGTAGCGCGATAATCAAGAGGGGATCACTCCGCCTTCGCACGCGCTTTCCTCGGGCAGGGGGATGAAAAAGTTACACGAGCGCCGAGATTAGTATCTCCCACTTGCTCGCGTATCGACCCGCGAAATTGCAAGTACCTTCCACTACCTTCTCCTTTCCCCCTCATCCCCCCGCCCGTCCGACCGCTCGCTCGCGATGTATGTACGCTTCGTTTCCCTCCAACTTCGCGCCGCTATTCTTCTTATCCCCTTTCTTCCTTGTTTCCGCCTTTCGTAATTCTTTTTCCCGCTGGCTGTCCGAGTAAGAGAACGTGCATCGGTTTCACTCGGGTATAAAGATTCAAGAGAGCGCGAAACTTCCGCTAGCGGTTTCAGTTTATTAACACGACCGCGATTCGACCCCGGAGTTCGAAGACTCTCTGCTGACACTAGAATAGAAAACAGTTCGATAAAATAAAACCTGAAAATACACTCTGAATAAATTGGTTGGTTGTTGAAGAGTTGCAAAGTGTCAGAGCAAATTATTTCTCCGTTGCGTTTATGTGTATACATCGAATTTCAGCCGCGATTGAATCGGTTAACGAACATTTAACGAACTGCTTTTAGCTGAATATTCGTTAAATATTTGACACGTTTACGTTATAATTGATGAAATAATACAGCGGTACAGGCCGTTATGAAAGTGAGTCTTCGTTCGCGCATTTATATATCTAGTTCTTGGAGCATTGCATTTTGACGTTCGTCGCTCACGCTGACGATTAACAGCGCAAGCCGTCAAGTTGCTTGTTACGACGCCGTCACATCGTCGGTGACAATCGTGCGATGCGCATCGCTACATCCTTAATCCTTCTCTCTCTCTCTCTCTCTCTCTCTCTGTCTCGCTCTCTCCGCGTTGCGTTCCCGTTTCGTTTCTTGCGTCAAGCCTGCCAGTCAGTCAGAGGGTTTCCAATCTCGTGGAAACCAAAGGCTGAGGCAAGGCAGGAAGGCAAGCAGACGTCGCGACGTCACACGTCACAGGCAGAAAACCGAGAGAGAAATTTCGGCGTAAACTCCCCGGGTTACGCGAGCCGGAGCTTGATCTCTCGCGGTTATGTTAATGGAATTAAGGGCGAAGAGGAGAGCACGTGAACACGGAAGACAGCGAGATACCGAGACCTGTCTCACCAATGAGAACTCTCACTCGATTTGCGACCACGTCGTTTCTCTTACTTGGCGCCGTCAACTTTCCGGTTATTGCTGTTTCTCGCGAGAGACGGGACTTTTTATAATCATCGCAATTGTGACGTTGTGTATTTCGGAGGGGGGAGGGATTATTATCCTGCAGCGTTAACTCGCCAGCGCGGGTCGCTAATTTGCCCCGTGTCCGACCCACCGACAACGTCAAATTCGGTAATTAACGCGCACATGCAACGTAACGGCGACCCTTCAGAAATTAATTTGCTGAAAATACAATCGCGAAAGATACAGCTGAAAATTTTGTTTCACAACAGGCGCATTCGAAACCGGTCTTCGCTCTTTGTAAAACTGTACTGTAATCGTTACACGTGATACCGTCATCGATTTCCTTCAAAAATTGTTTTCTCTGAATCAGAAAAGTGAAAATTCTCTAAATTCCTCGCGCAACGAGCGTTTCTCCCTTGCTGCTACACACCTATCAGATGTAGTGTCGCGATTTCACGAGCCGACACTCACGAAACAAGAGGGATCGCGTGATTCACGCCATCGTCAAACGTTCGTCAAACTCGAAACTGTTACACCAATCCAATCAGAAGAACCGCGCAATCAAAACGCCTCGTTGGAAACAACCGATTCCGTTATTAAGGCCGTGAATTGAGGAACGTTCGCCCCTACGGGTTCGAAGGTCAGATGTCCCCGAGGACAATTTCGAGGGTAGTACAGGTGAGTCTCTCGGATAACCTCGGACGATCTGAAGAGACGTTCATTCGCGCGCGCACACCCACACACACACACACACACAAAGAGGGGAAAGAGAAAGAGAGAGACAGAGATCCTTATGCTCGCAAACCGCAGTGTAGAACAGCGTAAGGGCGGTTAATCGCACTTAACCTCGGCAACGCGACCTTGCCTAAAGCGCATATAGGGTGTCCGCAGAAAAGGAGCTTAGGACCGTTATTTCCGGCTTTTCTAGCGCGCTTCCTGAAAACGCGAGATAACACAATTCGCCGTGGGTTTATTAGGGCGTTATCACGGACGACGTTTCATTGTTGGCACATTACACGTGAAGCACATGGAAGCGCGTAATTGCAAATATTTTGCAACAATAGGGCAGACGCAACACGTTGCAATTTACAATTACGCGCGAGACTTAAAATTAAAATCAGTTATATTGTTAAAATCTTTGTCAATTATGTAAATAAGATTTTAATTTCTCGATTCAACGCAATTAAGTGTGCAGCTCAATTCGAATTTCGTTATTTCTACTGTTCAAAAACCATATCCCTTTTTTTTTTTTTTTTTTTTTTTTTCTCTTACTGTCTGTATCAATTTCATTAGTTCGTGTATCGAGCAAATATTCGAAACGAAAGGTAACTCTCCTTCCAAATAACTGCGGCGGCAGTTGTCGGCAATGTTTGCAGCGCGATATACCGTCTTTAACAAATTCCCCTCGGGCGGAGGAAAAATCGTATCGTCTCTCTCACGAGGTACTTTCCGGGCGCCGAGAGCACGGTCAGGAATCTCGTCAGGGTCAAAGGTTATCAGCGAAAGGGCCGCGTGATGCAGTTTGTATGCGCATCCCGGAACGGCACCCGAGGGATACGTGACCCTCACAAGCCAACATCTACAAGAGCTTTGTCGTCCAATGGAAATTCTCGATAACCGATGTGGGCGCGCGACGACGAAAATAAAATAATAATAAAATAAAATAATAGAGAGAACGGGAAATAACCGTCTTCGCCGCGTTGCATTTCTGGAGGAGAGAAAGAGAGAGAGAGAGAGAGAACAACTTGAACACACATATTAAGCAAAACGTGTGTGTAGAGCTACGTTTCATTCGAAATAAGACGATACGCGATAATAGGACTGCGTGCACCGCAAAATAAGCTGTACATCTTGCTCTTTATACGCGGCATGCGCCGCAGCTTGCTTATAAAACAGGTAACAATAGCGGTGCTTGCTCTTCAAGTAAACTGCGCGGCTATTCTGTAACTTTCCGCGTTACGGCCGCGCTAAGGAAGTTCACGTCACGGCCATAATGCCCATTACGCGGCGGTGTCATAAAGACAATACGTTGCTCGCAGTTGGAGAGAAGTTCTTTGCGTTTTCGATGCGGCAGATGTTAAACGGTTCGTTAAATTTTATACACGACCGTCTCTCTTCTCTCTCTCTCTCTCTCTCTCTCTCTCTCTCTCTCACTTTTTTCTCGTGTAATTTGTCTGTAGTTTTCAGTTATATATTTACATATACATAATATATTCGCGATTTCTTCGCGGTTACATTCAGCGCTTCTCACGGAATTGCGATATCGTGTAAGTGAGCTGTGCTACGCGCGATCGGTCGTATCCACCGCGAACGGTACATCGGGTGTTTCCTTTAGCCCCGCAGCAGTCTCTCGTCAAATATTGAAGACTACTGATTCGGAAACCGAGGAAAAAGAAGAACTGCTGCGGCGGCGGCAGTCGAAGAGATAGTCGCGGCGGAGAAAAGCAACCGCAGCCACCGCCCCCGCCGCAACGCGTGAAAACGTTTCGGTCGCAACAAGCGCGCTTCGCACGATTGCGTCTTCAAAACTCAAACAGACGCGCGCGCGTCTGAAAACTCCCGTCTATGAATTGCGTCTGCTTTGCGCTTCGCCAATTCCGTTCTTAATTGCGCTGCGGTACTAAGTTCAAAATTTACGGAGGAAAATTTACGAAGGGAAACAAACGTGAAGCTTAAACAAACGATACAAACGTGAAAAATAAAAGAAGATTGCATTAGTTTTTAATGAGAAACTCTATTCAGAAACTGTGAAATTTTACTGTCGGAAGTGTTAACCTTCACACCCCTTCTGTGACAAATTCACTCTCTCTCGTGTAGCCGAGAGCGCATCGCGGAAAAAAAGAAAAGCATTTCTCTCAGACGCTTTCGTCGCGCGCCGGCAGTCGAAGAGAATGCCGGTTTCTCGATTTTCCTCGCGGCACGGGGAGGTTATCCGGATCTGCTTTCAGTTCTTGCCACTTATCGCGTCGAAAGCTATCCTCGAGCCATTTTTCCGCCTCTATCCCGCCGATTTTCCTCCCGTACACACGATCGCGTCTCTTTTCCCCGGTCCCGGTTCTTTCCTTCATCCATCTATGTCCTTCGCACCCACCACACGATCCCCGATAAAACTGTGCGAAAAATTGCGCGATTGCAACAACGCACACGCGAAAAAACGCGAGAGGCGAACGAGAATATTTCTTTGTTTCTCTCTTTCATTCGTAATATTGTCCGGAGAATCAGCGCGAGTATTAACGGAATTTTACACACACAAACACACATAAGCGAGATTTATCGGGAGAGATCGAAACCGCGCTCACAGCCGTCTGAAATTGCGAACATGGTATAACGGGCGAAGATCACGGATCTGAAGGAAAGGTAAACGAAGGTCAGACCCAATTCTCGTATTTCCGCGCTGGCACACGACACGGCGATGGTTGCGGCGGCGAGTTTGTTATGAGAGTTGCTATTTTTCTCACAGCCAATGAAAAGACATGTGGTCTTGTTTTGCTACGCCTCTGACACAATAGCGCGCGGAATTTGTCGCAAGTGGTTTGTCGTGGCGTGCGATATCCCACGCACAACAACACTCGTTGCGGTAACATACATATATTTTTTTTTTCTTTCATCTCTTTACTTTCTCTCATCTCGAGTTTCCTTCCTCGGCGCTGTATGTACCTTCGGAAAACTCACATTGCTTATCCCGGAGACTTATCTCGCGAGAAAATAAGACAATTTCCCGCTTGTTATAGTTGTGTCGTCATTAATAGACCATGGCATCACGAATGCGCGCAATTATTTGACGAGAAACGTTTCCCAGACGGCAGAAATGGAAATAAAACGAATCCCGTACAAATAAAGCCGAGAGTCGTAAAACGAGGAGGAGGAAGCGTACGGCCGTCAAAGTCGTTTTATTAAACGGATCAGAAATATACGTCGAACGATATGAACAATCGATACGAGGCGCGCTGTTACTTTTTGCTGTTGTAAAACGAATATCTATCTGTTCTCCGAGGCGATTGCCGGCAATAAGTCCACTCTCGTTATCGGACCAACGTCGCTCGTTGTGTCGAGGAACGCGGGGCGGGGTATTACCATAAGGCGGCGAAATTCATTGTATCCCTTAGCCTTTTTCTGTTCTATTAAGCGATTTCGAATCGCGGTGCGCGCTCGCCGTCACTCGGCTTCTTCATCCCCGTACAAGAGAATTCCATTAGTCGCGCGCCACCCATGCAGAGGCACTTACGATTATGTCGAAAATGAGCTCCCTACCCACGATCCAATCACAACCTCCTTCGCCATCCCTCATTTTTCCCCTTCCCTGAGAACAGAGAGAGAGGGGGTGTATCAATAATGCAAGGAGCAAGAGAGAGATTACGTGTATCCCCCCCCGTTTTAACCCGAGACAAGGCCAATTTCCACGCTGGTCTGACCTGTCGATAAAATTATCGCCGAGGTCGAACGGAGGAAAATTGTTCGAAATTTCGAAGCGTCGCTTCTTAAAAAATAAAAAATAAAAAAGAAGCAAAAAACGAACTCCGCCGCTCAAAAAGTAATATTCCGAATTACGCGCGAAAAAGACGTTTGATCGCGAAATAAATTACTGCGAGGTATGAGAGACACGAATCACTTAATTCAGGAATTAAGATATGATCCGAGCGCGACGACAATTTAATCAGGTTGACGACGTTCTTCTCTCGCGACGCGGGCATTCCACTTCCCTTCCGCGATTAATTACGCCCGCGCCCGTCAATCAAGCCGCCCGTGAAACGCTGTCCAAAGTTTCGATTTCAGTTAAGGCGCAGTCATACCGCGCCCCCGCGTCTGTCTCTCTCTCTCGAGATAAATGATATCGGACAGTTTTACGAACTCCTTCTTCCCTCCCGCCCAACACATCTTTCCAACTCCTCGCTCTCTTCTCTCTCTTTCTGTCTATATCTCCCAGCAGCCGGCTTCTTCGCAAGAAGTCTCCGAAGAGTAAGTTAAATTGCGCCCGCCGAGAAAAGCTGCCTTGCTGGTCAGTATGTGTGTGGCCCTCCCGTCGAAACTATAAACAACTATAAATAACTATAAACGAGGAGGAGGACGCGCGGCGTACGTGCGACGCGCGAGGCGAAGGAAAGGGCGCGTTTTACGATCCAGCATGGAAAATCTTTTACGAGCAGCGCCGGTTAAGCGCTATATACGCGCGGCGGCAACGGCGACGGCGCCCGTATACGCGTCTACCTTTTCCACTGGTCTCTCGCGCTCGACGTCTCTCGCTCTATTGTCCGATATTTCAGGTGCGCGACGGAAAGGTATACGGATTATGGATTGTAAATGTTACGCGGATTTATTTGTCGTTCCGCCGTAAGATTCGACGTCGCGGAACGCGCAGTTTTGCAAAAGAGAAATTCTGTGCTCGCATTTATCTTCCGGCTGCTCTGTGATTTATACATATAACGCTCCGCTTTAACGTGACAAATAAAAATAATATAAATAATTGTTTTTTTTCTCTCTCTTTTTTTTCTTCGACTACAGTATTTATTTGTAGAAAAATTTTCTGTTACAAATTCGGAGAAATATTGTATTACGCGGAAAAAGCTCCGCGAAAGCTCCGTAGTAGCGGAAAATTAGCAGAACTAATGAATTCGAGGCGGAATGTAGCTAATCGTAATCACTCGAGAGATCAGCTCCGGGCAAACTCTCCGAGGGCGAGACCGGCCGATAAGGCTAAGTCTCACGAACACGGTTTTTAATTCACGACGATGCTGGCGGCCAATTGGACACAAAATCGTGTCCGCCAATTTCGGTTATCTGGCCACTGCAGACTGCGGGTTCTCCGGGTGAATCGTATAATGGGGGCTCGTGTTTTCTTACATTGTAACGTACAAAATGCTGAATCGCTACCGGCGGATCGCTTATCGCGCTGATGAGGCAAACAGACCGGCGAAAGTCGTTGGAAAAACGAAAAGAATCTCAAATGCCCGATTGGATCGATCCCGAAATAAATTGTCCCCGCTCGATCGAAGTGGCGATAGAAAGTCTCGGCAATCACAAGAAAACGACCACTCAAAGAACCCAAGTGTTGAGGCGCGAAATAATTGTTCGTATTTAAAAGTGTCTCTCACAAGAAAAACTCATAACAAAATACACTACAGAAATGAAATTTTTTTCTGTAAAAAAAAGGAAAAGAAAAGAGTTGAAACATGATTTATGGAACGAAGCGTTTAAAAACTTCATCCCTTTCTGTGCGATCGAGTAAAGTCGCATCATAAAACACGCATCAAGTAATCGAGAAAGTAGTAGTCATCAGGTAACAGATAATAAAGAATGAGCTCGTAGAAAGTTTGGCGCGCGAGCACTTTGACTGTCACGGTGACACAGCTGATTGCAATGCAAGCAATCGCGCAACGTTTGATCGATCATCTCTCTTCGGAGAAAAAAATAAAATATTGCAAATATTTGCGCGGCGCCAACGTGGCACCGGCGCGTTTCTCTCTTTTCGTTAACGAGAGACACCCTTATGGTGCCGTAAGCGCGATACGGATTCGCTCGCCCACGCACGTTTCACAACCACACACACACATACATCCAGACCCTTTTTCGCTTATAATACTTGCCACGTCTGTACGGGAAAGGAAAGGGCGACGCCGCAGGAGGAAAAAGGGAAACGCAAGGGTGAGGGGGCGGGGTACACGTCCCTCTGCAGACTCGACACAATGGGACACGCACAATGCGACGTCGGGCAAGGGATTGCGTGAAGGGCGGGCGCAGTGGACTGCGAAAAACGAGAAGAGGGGTGGCGCAACCCTCGCGCGCAATCCGCGACGACGACGACGTTCCGCAATCCGTGAATATTTTCGACGAGGCTTGACCCGCGCGCAATTCGCTTCTCTTCCTCTCATGCGCGCTAATAAATAATAACGATGGTTAAGGGAGGCGTTTTTCAAGTGCGCCTCCCCTCATCGACTGGATACGAGAGGATTGTGGAGAACGAGCTGACGAAAAGAAAGCCATTTCGCACACTCACGCAAAATCGTATTATAAAGAACGACGTCGAAAGGACGTCGTTGAATCAATACCAGACTTGAAATTATTGAGCAAACATCGTGTAAATTGAAGAGTAAAACGGTAACTAAGCAGCTAAAATAATGGTCTGAGAAACCCCGACATCTTGTCTCCGTTAGAAGCTGAATGAATTATTAATATCTTTTATCATATTTTATTATGTGAAATTTGTTTAAAAGCGAAAAATATTCTTGTTTCGTTTTTGTTTCGTAGGATTACCAAAAACTTCGAGAAAAACATTCAAAACAATTTCTTTTTACATCGAGATATAAAGACTAGAAAATATTTTCCACATCTGTTTCGAATAGATATTTTTTTTCTTTCTTTCTTTTTTTTTTTTTTTTTTTTTTTTTTTTTTTTATTCTTACGCGCAAACCGTTCGAATTTGTCTGGGCAAGCCGTTATCAGGAGTGTTATTATGACAGCGATCTGCACGCTCGTACGTTGATAACGAGGATCCTTTCGTGATCCTGACGTCGTCGCATCGGCGAATCGATATCGCCCTTCTATCGGCCATTCCGAGATTGCCGACGAAAACGACTTGCCACGGTGAATTCCACCGGAAATGACTGCTCCTCGTGCGTGTTCCGGCATTCAGACGGGCCGCGAAAGATTTATCGCGGATTTTCGTGCCGCGATCTCGTTGCCGAACCGGTTAGGTTGCGGATCTACGAGCGACCCGTTCGCGAGCCCTCAATCCCTCGCCGCAAAGTGCAACGCGCCGCTGCACCCTCCAGTCACGCTCCATTGAAAGTCCCGACAATGGGAATTATATTGTTAATTAAAGCGAATCCATTGCTGGATCAAATGATAGCGATGGTCGCTGTTCCTTTCGCGCGTAGCACGCCATCAGATTGTATATGGAGAGGCAATAAATTCGCTCGCATATACACACACACATATATACGAGGCGCAAGATGATACGTTTCTCTGCGCTTGTCCTTTTAACACAGATACGCGATTTTCAAACTCTTTCCCCCCGTCCATCTAATATTAAACTTTTAATTACGCTTTGATGTCAATATTAACCGATATTGAAGTTTTAATTTTGCTTTGATTCCGCGAAAATTTCATGACAAAATAAAAGACGAAATTATCCATGCGTTGATGTGTAAATTCGCATTAATTTTATATAGCACAAATGAAATGCCATTGTGATTGGCACAAACGCCGGTAACGATTTCCGATAGGTGGAAACTTCTAGGCGTGGGGGGTATTTTAATAAAAAAAAATCCGACGGATAAGAAGGTAAATTAGGTAAGTGGAGAGACGGCTTTGCCGAGAAAAAAAGAGAGAGAGAGAATGGAACAATTCTCCGGGTGCTGGCGCGGCGTCTGTTCCTCCGTTGTTCGTCTTAAATTTGGACGGAGGCGCGCGATGAGCCTTCGTCCGAACTCTCCCGGTTCTTACGACTGATTAATAGACCTACCGAGGCTGAGCCCGCAGACGCGAAAGGTGAAGGCAAATAAATCAGATCTTTCCGTCCAGATGGAGTTCTTTATCCTTACGTTCTTCTTTCTTCCTCGCACGCTTGAATGATTATATTCTTACAGATTATATATATATATTTTTTTTTTACGTCTTCTAATATTTTACATCCTCACGTCTCGTTAAAAATTTCTCATTAAAGTCAGTCTCGTTATAATCGTTTTTTTATTAACGGGGAAAATATTCTCCTCGCATTCTTGAAAATCGAATAAAGTTTTTTTTCCGCGTGATCTAAAATTCTCCGCAAGTAAAATCAATTTGAAATGTGACAAATTCAATCGCGTCTTCGTGCAAATAGATTTATTCAATTTACAATTTGCTCGTGTAATAATTTGCGTGCATTCTTGTTGGAGAAAAATCCGATCAATTTTTCACACACATATTTCTGTTCGTATAAAAATCTAATCTATATTAAAATCAGAGGAATTCTCGAACACACACGCCCTCGTATGTATATCCGGGCATTAGCAGCGAAATGATGAAATAAGCATGATCATCGCGCACTTCCCGTTTGAAATGGAGATTCTATGATTCTCTCTCTCTCTCTCTCTCTCTCTCTTTCCCTTCTCCATGTTGACAACCTGCATAAAATGCTGAATTGGCGCGCCATTCGCGCGTCCAATTTATTATCCGCCGCCATTCCTCCCGGAATCCGAGTCTCAACCGCAGGCGCAGTCGCTCCTTTTCTCTATCAATCGTCAATCCAGATTTTCAAATTGCGAAATCCTCTCGTTCGCACATTTCTCCTCTCTTGCGAATATGAGCGTCCGGCACGAGAATTCAACCGGACAATATTCACCCTCGGGATATAGGGAGAACAGCGTATCGAGGGGAGGGGGATCGTTTGTCAATGCACCCAACATTATGCGATGGCGCGGAAGATCTACGACCGATAAAAAAAAAAAAAAAAAAAAAAAAAAAAAAAAAAAAAGCGAGGTACTTTCTCATCTTTTGTACAGAACTCTGACTGCGATTCGCGACTCCGATGATTGCGCGACTCATTGAATGATTCCCGATCTCGGAGAGGAATGCCATTAGGAGAAAGGATTAAATTGCAGATATCATCGGCATTAATATAATTCAAACGTCATCTAATGCTTCTCTGTGGGAACATCGCGACATTCGCGCGAGACAGTTTCCCGTCTTAATATCGTGGAATATAAATTCACAATGGTCGCTTTGTATGACGGAGCGCGATTACTCGAATTTACGAGCTTCTGTCGCTCGTCGCGGTTTAGCCATATTGTCGTTCGTGGTCGCGGGGGATCATCCAAACGTGTCAAGAATCCCGTCGCAAAGCCGCGCAACTACGAAAGCGTTAGCGGCAACATTCCGGACAGTAAAAACGGCAAGTTAATATCCGAAAACTCGGATTTTCTTCTTCGCCGGCAAATCCCCAGCAGTGTACGAGGAGAGGAGCTCTCGGGCGGTGGTCGGGCTTCCGTAAAGCTCCCAAAACACTAAAAGGAACTCCGTTATTTTCAAAGTTTTAATGCTCGGAGTCCAGATCTCCCCGCCCCACGCGCTCCTCACTCGTCTTTTCTTCTTCCTCTCGGGCTTCCCGTGCCTCCAGAGGAGTGTCGCGAGAGAGCGGACGATAAAGATAAATAAGAAACAGAAAGCAGGGAGACAGAAATAGAGAGAGAATTGGAGATAAAACGGAGAGAGAGAGAGACGATCCTCCGAGATATCTCCTCCGGACGATAACACATACAAAGTAACCGAAGCGCGGCCGCGCCGCGCCGCGCCGCGCTGCTGTTTCTTTCGACTTTCCTCGAACACGAGTGTCTAGAGTGCAACGTCACTTCCGGTAGCGCGGAAACTCATTTTCCGCATCGACGATCCTCGAAATTGTCGCGATGCGTAGCGCAGAGAACGACGAGACGGACAACTAACTAACCTTCCCACATCTCCTCGCGTTTTCGACGTGACGACTCCGGTCGTTTTGTGTTAGCGGCTGAAGTTCATAAAAATTCATGAAACGAGTTTTTATGCATCGGGCCGAGGTCCAGACCGCGGAATTTCGACGGACGTGTTTGCAGCGGGGAAAGGAAAGAGGGACGAAAAAGAGAGAAAAAAAAAAAGAAACGACAATCACACTTAGTTGGCGGATTATACACGCGGACGCAGCATCAATCTCCTTTCTTCATTTATCTACTCATCCCTTTTCCCAGAATTAATTCATCATGCAGTTTGCGATTTGAATATTTGAATATTGTAGAGCATCGCGCTCCTGAATTTACTCTTTGACAGAATACATCGCGGTATATCGTGAAAAAAAAAATGTTGCGAGAGATATTTTGCTTTTCGTATTAAAACGAAAAAACAAAATAAACTTCAAATTTTCACGAATTAAAATACGAATGAAAATCTCGTGCGCAAACTATTACACTTTTTGGAAGAATGACAGAAAAAGTTTTTAAAGGGGAATCATTTCGCTTGATGAAGGCACAAGAATGCTTTAAAGAACTTGGCGGCGCGGAAGTTTAGGCGTTCCTCGCTATGGAAATCGGGTCATTTATCTGTTCTTTAATTCCCAGAAAGATCCGATAAGGACGTCAAGAGTGAGGACCAACCTTCATAAATCGAAATGATTTCTGTCCCCGGAGAGCGCGCGTGCTTATATATGTATATATATCACGTATGTTCTGTAAATTCTGGTAATGCCGCGGAGGAACCGTTAGTCAAATCGAATCTGATCGCGTTACTTTCACAATCGCGTACACGACCTCCAGGCGCTGTTATTCTTGTCGCGGTTCGCGTCTTATCGATATCTCTGACCCCGATAAATCGAGAGCAAGAGGATCCTCCGTCTCTTCCTCCCGTCTATTCCGCGAGATTCCACGCGCTCTCGGTGACTGAAATTCGCATGTGGCCGTACAACATACACACACACATACGCGCGCGAGCGGTAAATCAGCGCAAAAAACCATTTGGAAAAAAAGAGTATCGCGAAGAATTATCGTTGCCGCGCACGTTCCGCACACTCGATTTAATAACAGATAAAAAAATATTTTTTCGATATCGCGCGCGGCGCCGTCGCCACATTTTCTGCATGTGATTCAAAAAAACCTTGAAAGCTCATATCTACTTTGTAAAAATCTCGTAACAATTTTGTGTAAAAACCGTATTTTAATCGAGCGAACGCGTAGCGTACGCGCGTTGGTTGCCGGCGCGAAAAGCCAATTAAAACGTATATCGCGAACTCCGTTTGAAAAATTATCGTTGACAACACATGCGTTAAAATATTCTTCTGTGCGCGATTTAGTAAATAGAAAAAAATTTTTTTTTTTGGACATCGATGTACACATTCGCTACATTTTTCTCTGTTTGTGAGATTCCCGTTGAAAAAAAAAACCGTGTATTGCTGTTTACCATATTTTGGAAATTCTTTCAAGTTCTGAATTCAATCGAGCGAACAAAGCATATACGTTTTGCTGACGTACGACGAAAGAATATGAAAGCTTAGACAAACGTTAAATTACAATTCTTGTGCGTAGTTTTTTTCTCACATGCTGATTTCCGTATAAAAGTCATATTTATCGCAACATGCGAGGAGAAAAAAAATTAAAATCAATTTTAATCCTTTCTTTCTATCTCTCTCTTTCTCGATTTCTCTCTTTCGGCGGCCAAGTTTTTAATATTCGGTTTAAATGCAGCGGATATTTTGCCGCTCTTTTCATTCATCCGATACTTTTAATACATTCGTGTAGTCGCGAGTCAGACAAAACCTCTGCTAAAAGCGGAGGCGAAAAATGGGATATCTATATTGGCGAGCATCTAATTATTACCTTTCATATTCTGTGTTTTTCTCGCTGAAATACGCTGCGCTTCACCTATTCCATCGCCGAATATCGAAAAAAACTCAAAGTGCGTTAAATGAAAATTCCTTCATTATACGTATCACTTTGTTTCGTTGGTTTTTTTTTTTTTTTTTTTTTTTTTTTTTTTTATATATACGTTTTAACTATAGCAGAGTAAAACAACTGCTACGCGAACTTAATGCACTTAATTATTCTCTTATACTATGTGATAATGAAGTTATAATGCACTCATTAAAAAAGCACAGTATTACATTCCCGCGTGAAATACGGAAATCGAAGGATTTGCCTCGCTCTTCGGAAACTTATATTCGCTGAAAAATTGTACTGAACAAAACAACAGTTGGGAGAAATAAAAGTACGGTGCGCGGGGAAACCTTTTTCTTTTTCTTCTCAAATTGAGTGCTTTCAGCGTGCCATTTTGTGCCGTGCTGTAACAAAATTTCTTGTCGCAAAGTGCCCGTACGTTAAGACCGGGGCGGGTACCGGGGAGACTTCGTAGATAGTCACACACAAGGCACTTAGCCGTGTGGCAGCGAATGTGGAAAAAAAGCGAGACGAAGCGAAAGGCGCAATTAACAAGTTTTTTAATATTTAGTCCCCCGTAACACAATCAATTTCCTTTTATAAATAAAAAAACGGAGTTCTCATTTTTCACGAGTGTGTCAGATGAAACGGAGTTTGAAATTAGCCGCGGCGCGGCAGCGAGTCGCGAAAAGAGCAACATAAAGTACTTGTTATGTGAGGTGCGCGACGAATCGTTAAAAATGAGAACGAGTATAAAAGCAGAATCATTTATAATATAAAATGTGCCAGAACGTTGAAAATATTATATACCTTCTCTCCTGGTATAAAGAACAAAAATTTTTCTTTTCTTTTATCGGACTATCAACGCCGTGTGGGCGCGTGTACTTTTTTTTTCATCAAACACGCATTTCATCGACATAACGCGATTTATTTTATTTTATTTTCTTTTTTTTAATTAAGAAGATGGCTTTTGTAAAAATGTGTAATAGACATTTCCTCGTCAATGGTTTACAAGATGCTATTATCCCGCTTACCTCGTCTGGCATTACCAGCATCAAAGAAAATGTATATAGTATAATACGGCGAGCGCGTATACGGTCTAGGGCTTTACGTAATATTACTACGATACTGTGTCAGGCTGAGAGGAGACAAGAATCGGGGCAGGACGGAGGCGGAATATAGTGGGAAGCGACGTGGAAGTCACGTAGGCCGCTTTGGTCCGACGATGATGACGGAGACCGTTGCTGCTGTTGTAGCAGTCGTCGAGACATCGAATTATCGCGAAGTTTCCGACAGCGGCGGAATACGAATGAATGTGCTGAGAAGCGCGCGGGTAACATCGGCGGCGAATGGACATCCAGGCGGAAAATAGCTCGCGATCCCGGGAGAATGCCGGCTTCTCTTTATTCTACCTCATGGAAACTCTATCGCTAATCGACCAACGAGACTCTCTCACGAATATTAATCTCCGACCACTATCGCGAGAGTCGCACGAAAAGTGCATACCGATACATATCGTTCTGGCCCGCAATTTCTAATAATTTTTTTATTCTCGAGCGTCGCGTCAGAGATGGTCCCTATAGTATAGAAAGTATGCAGTTTGCAGAGACCTCCATCGCATTTTTTGCGAGAAAATCAATTTGTTTTCTTTACTTCAAGAATTTTTAAGATAAAAATTTATTAATTTTCTAAAAACTAAAAATTTATTACATAGAAGAAGCAGAAATTATAGAAAGTGGACACTCGCAGCATTGATACGTAGTGACCTGGACTGAGCTTGTATTTCAAGAAATATTATCGCGCAAGGTTACTCCGCCAAACAAGGAGAAATTTTATGACAAAGACGACGCGTGTTGCTGCACATAAGCGTAACATAACGCGCGAAGCAACGTGGCAAGCGAGAGACTCAAAGTGCGGAGGAAACCGCCGCGTGGGTGCTACGATTGGATTAATTTATCGCTCGACGGTCGTCATCCAAGTTCCTCCTCCCAAGATTCGAAAAGAGAGATGCTTTCTATTGTCAAATATAGGACACGAGAATCATATCACATATGAAATAAAACGAGCGTAAAAAAATAATAACAACAATAATAACATGTAACAATAAATATATCGAGTACAGTAAGAGATGCGATATATCATGCATTAAAATTAAAAAAAAAATTATGTACTCAATAGAATAAAACATGAAACGAGATGCGCGGCTCGTATCTGACTTTGTATCGTGAAAATGATATGAGAGAGCGATATTCGGGAATAACGTTCGCGTGTATGCTCAGTAATTTAATGGCGTAATATCGTTCGTGATGTTTTACCGAGCCTGTTAAAAATACTATAATTGACACACAAAATCGAATAATTCAAGCAAGAATTATTCGCGGAATTCTCTCGACAAAAATATCTTCGTGTCGCGAGACGTGAATCGCGCGCTTGTGAATTCAGACGCCGCGTCTTTTCGGTCATTCACATTTCTCAACGCTTCTTCGAAACGACGTTTGTAACCTCGCGATCCCGCCGCGCGAGCGTGCGCGCGCGAGAAACACGCGTTATCGTAATCTGCTTTCCGTGCGTATCGTCGTCGTGCTCTTCTTCTTCTTCTTCTTCTTCTTTCTTTCTCTCTCTGGCACGTGTGGCATAACATAATCTTTGCTTTATCTTTCTGATCACGTTGAAGTCGGGAGAAAAGAAAAAAAAAAAAAATAAGGAAAGAATTCGAAAGAAATCGGACGCGCCCGCGTGTTATTTGACGCTCTTCCCGAGATTGAAAATTCCGTTTCGCTATTCCGTTCGTCACCACGCGCGAATTCCGTCAATTCAAGATGCGGAAGAGGAATCTCCTATTTACAAATTTCGACCCTCCGATTATATATCGATTATCTCCGACGCACGCAAAATCGACGATTTTTAACCAAGTATATTAGAGAGTCGGTACGAGCCAATACGTCGGATATACGCGCAAATATGGATTTTTTTTTTTTAACATTTAAATTAATACACACGAAGAGATTCGAATCAAATTCAATTCGAAAATTCGAAATACACGGGACGCTTGCATCTCATATGTGTAAAATATTCAATTTATCTTTCTAAAAATACATAATATTTGCACGTGTACACATCTGGCATATTGGCTCGTATCGACTCCCTGATATTTAATTGTACATTTTCACTTTAGCTTTATAATTTGTTGTCACGACGTTTAATTACGATCATTATTTAAAACAAATAACGCCGCAGAGTTATTTGGAGGGAACTGTTGTTTTTTTTTTTTTTTTTTTTTTTTTTTTTTTGTTTCATCTCTGTGTTTCATTCCGATTGATGTTATGCAATAGTGCAATTGCTGCCGCATGAGTCGGCAAGCAAGTAATTACCGATTATTTCGACAAATTAGATAGTTCTCCGGGCGCGGGAAGTAGGTAGTGGTAGTATATTTCCCGCCCCCGTTCGTCGAAAACCCCCGGTCGGATGACTTTCGACCGTTACATCACTCGATTATGCATATTAAAGTGACGGATCGAACGGCGGTAAACAACGCAATGCGAAACAACCGGTGCTGATGCACTCGCTTGCCGCTGCCGCAGCTGCTGCTGCCGCCGATACTACTACATTTGATCCGATATCGCATTTCATCCAATTACGAGAGCGCACTCTAATTTACACCTCTCTGTGTGTCCTCCTCCGGCAAAGCCAACAAAAACCGTTCTTGCGGGAGGTTCGCGAAATGAACTATCGATTTTGCATTAGTTATATGGCGCGGTTGCGCGAGCGTTGCGTTGCGTTTTGATGGGCGCGTGTGTTCTGGTAAACAGCGAGAATAGATAGATCGAGGGCCACGCACATTTACCGGAATATAATTCCAACGCTTGATCAATATATATATTCGTCCTCGGAAACCGATATATTATAACATACGTATGTACGTGATCTGATCAATTCTCGGATATTTTTACTTTCGAAATCGGTCACTACGATTTAGCGTATAAATTAATTCGGTACAAATTATGCCGAGGGTTTACAAATTGTAGATACCGCTCGCTTCTGTGTTGGCACAAGCGAGAGTGTGTGCCAACATCACGCGCATCGCTCTCCATACCCTCGACCCATTCATTACAGCTTTCTCGACGGGTTTTATTTCGCATCGAGTCGAGTGCTTCCCGCGAAATATCGCGCGGCGGGATTGGCAAGTTTCCTGTGCGAATTAAAGCACGGCGTGCCAAGTTCAACCGGACGTGCGTGAACAAACAGAGATAACTGTATCGATGCTCGAGCAAAAGCCAGGAGGGGAGGGAGAAAGAGGCACACAGCGCGGCAGAAATTACACGTGGGAAGGAGGAAGAGGAGAAGGAGGAAGAGGGTGGTGTACACAGAGAGGTGCTGTCGGTGAGATAATATTTATTATCCCGCGGCGTCGGTACCGTCGACGATTATACGGCCGTTAAAATCCGAAATTACGAGCCCGGGGCCTTCAGTATGGAGGAAAACAGGAACTGTATGCTCCCGGTAATGGAATGCGCCAAGTTAAATTGGTGGTGCAAAAGCAACGCGAAACGTTTTTCCATCCGAGCACGGGGGATAGGGAAATAAAACTACTCTCACTCCTCCTCTACTCCTCTCCGTCCACGCTCGCATGCAAAACGATCGGCGAAATGGCGTGTTTACCGCCCCGATAAATCGATACGTTGATTGCTACGTTGATTAATACGCGGTGCACCCGGAATCCGCGGTTTTAACTTCAACGCTCGTTTCTTCCCGACGGGAAGTTTGGTATCCACTTTTTCACGGCGCCTGTTTATGCGCTATTATTATTTGACGCCGCGCCGAATCCTCGTGTTCACACAGCGGCGCGGATATTATACGGTGGATAATTTAAATCGCACGTAAATAAATCCGAGACTTTTTTCGGGAAGTTTGTTGTTCCGCGTTTAAAAGGTTGCGCGGCGCTTACATTATAAATAAAAGCACGTACCTCGCTTTTGTGACCGTCTAGATATTTTCCCTCCTTTCCCGCGCCGCCGCTTCCGAAAAGAGAACGGAGTCCTGAAAAAAAGAAAAAAAATTGCACAATGTCGTTGTCTATTCTCGCTTTCTTGCGTTTGCTGCGCTGGCACAACAAATAATTATCGAATTTGAAACCACTCTCGGCGCGCGTTATTCTTCAATTAATTGAGAAGCAAACGAGTAGATTGAATACACGACATGTAAGATTTGCATATCGGTTTTTCGCGGCAAATGGGGAAGAGCAAGGGAACGCCTGTCGAGCGTAACGCCCCGTCTCCCGAATAAAAAGCAAATTATCCCAATACATTCGTGGAAATCCCCTAAGCGTCTCTCCCTCCCGACAAAAACGACGCACGTGCGCTTCTAATTACTTTTTCGCGAGCACCGTCACGGTTCCGTGTGCAGAATACCCTTCTTCTCTCCTTTCGCTACGTTCGTTTTCTCCACCCACAGACAGAACGCGACATTCACGCGGACATTAGAATTGCCGCGCGATAAGATTGCGCGCGCGTATTCATCAGGACCGCGCGCGACTAAAATCAACGCGGAAGAACGCGTCACTACAAAACGCAAGTTGGGGGATAGAGGTGCGTCTGCCACTGTCGTATAACACGTATCTAGGCGGTAAAGAAGAAAGGAAAAAGAGGGCAAAAAGAACGGGAGGATGGAACTCGGGGGGGAAGAACATTTGTCAATGTTGCACCCCTACCTTAGCCAGGACGAGAGAGAGAGAGAGAGACGAGAGGGAGAGAAAACATACGACGGTTATATACACGCGAACGGTGTGTACGCGCGCACTCCACGTACGGTACAGGGCTTTTCAACGAGGTCCCTTGAAATATGGGATCGCTGGACAAAGCGGGACCCTCTCTCCACCTCTCTTTCTCTCCGTCGGTCCCGCGGGACCTCCTGATAACCCTCGAAAGTGAATGTAGTCTGGCGCTCGGGCATAGGACCGGGAAGAGAGAAAGAGCAAAACATCGCGTGTGTGTTTCAGCGCAACGCTGCGCGGCGCAGCCTCCGGGGACCAGTCAGCGGCGGCCGGCGTCGACCGGATGTGATATATACCGCGCGTCTGGTTCTCTCCTATTTTTCCGCGGCAATCGGTTACCTCCATGGGAAATTAACCGCCGTTTCCTCTCTTTTCTTTTCCCGATTCCAAGTAGCCGCCGCGCCGAAGCGCGAGGGGGTGGAATCTCTATATCGCCACCGATATGCGACCGGACGGTGGGCGTCACAATGGCCGCGGCCTTTGTTTCTGGCCATTGTCAATACCTGGCGGTTAAGCCCGCAGCCTAACAGGCCGCGCAAATCGGATCCAAGCGTGTGTGCCAACAATGAACGCTATTTGGCCACTAATTTAGCGCGCCGTTTCCCGTCGTCGTTATGCGCCATCGCGGGAGATCGGAGTTATGTCCAAGTTTCAGGCCGCTTTCGGACAATGCGCGCGATGTTCGATATCTTGTCGCGATCAATTTTCTCATGGTTTTTACAAACGTTCGCGCGAAACTCTTTCGAGCGCGCGGATACACCGCGGATTTCTCAAAAACGGAAAAGAACTTAATTACCGGACAAATTCCCGCGAATTCAAACATCGGCGCCTCGATCGAACGAGTTTTGTTTGCGCACGGAGAAAAAAAGTTTTCCCGTCGCGAAACTTTGAAGAATCGCTGATTTACAGAAACTTCCGCTGCGCGCGAAACGATAACATCGGGACGTTTTTCCAATTGCGTTTGCCTTTTGACGCTCCCCCCCTTCCATCCGATCGGCCGACAGAATTTTACAACTGTATAAATACGTCGGCGTCGTCAAGCGCGAGAACATTTCGCGAGCTTCTCTTTCTGTTTCTTTTCGTTTTTCTTTCTTTTTTTTTTTTTTCGCCGTTCGTTTGCCCGGAGCGAAGAAACGACGACGCGGGCCGGGGAGTCGCGAAAAAGGAGGCATTTTCTCCGTTGCAAGATTTACGACGTCCAAGTATCGACGAGAGGTCGAGCGAGCGCGCAAGCTTCGAGGAGTTTTCCAGTCTGAATCGCCGGAAAATCGACGGTGACGCCGACGAAGAGAGTGTCCCTGTATCTATTTTCCGTCCGTCCGACCGCTCGTTCGTTCGTTCGTTCGTTCCTTCCTTCCTCCGTTCACGAGCGCGCGGCGAAGTTAATTTTTAAAGTTCCAGACGAACGAAACGAGCCGGAGGGCTCGCGAGCTCGTGCTCGATTTCACGGGAGGAGCGGGATTATTGATTGTTCGCGATCGCTCGCCCGACTCGAAATTCCGGAAGGCAAAGACCCGTGGCGATTTCGAATCAAGACGGTACGTGCTTGTAAAGATGATGGAGAATAAATAAATTCTCACACAATGCGCACGTAAATTGCAGCGCATAAAATACATTAGTGACAAAACAAAGTGTACATTTAAAACTTTTATCAGAGATATTGCTCTCTTGAAATCGAAAAGAGAAAGAGAGAGAAAGAGAGAGAGAGAGCTCTGATATTCATTAACGAACGAATAATCTCCTTTTAAAACGATCGCTTTTGCATACTGAAGAGCCGTTTCCGCGTTTACATAAAAAAAAGTTGTTATAATTAACGTAATGCAATGATTGCACGTTCATGATTAACATAATGAATCATTAATAGAGATCTCGTTAACATCAAGCGCGGAGAATTATTTCCGAGATAAATTTGCAAATGTCAGAGGAGAGAAAAAGAGCAAACTCATGCTCGTCATATTCAGAGCAGAAGGCATATCAAAAGTTCGACGAACACGTGCAATTTTGTTTTTTTTTTTTAAGGTTACAGAGGATCTGAATAACCCGATATATATTACGCGCATATCCATGCTCCGCGCGCGTATTCATACGGTTAGGGGAGGAAAATCCGCGACTATTCGCTACGATTAAGCTCACATTTCCGCTTCTCTTCCCCGTCGGGAGCTGTAACCCAAGTTAATTTTAAAAAGCTCCCGTCGACCAAATCACTCGAGCCCTTCTTCGTTTCACAACCCCCGGGTCTTCCTAAAAGCTCGATTTCACGTTAGAATTATCGATTGCACGCGATCGAGTTTCGTCCACAGAGAGAGAGAGAGCAAGGAACTTTGGGCTTATATACCACTACAAGAAGGCAGAAGGAGCGGAAAATGACAAAGATGATAGAAAGAGAGAAAGAGGGATAGAAAGAGAGCGAGAGAGCGACGACGAAGAGATTGAACGAGAGCTCGAGCACGTTTACAAGACGCGATCAACTTTATTTACTTGAAACTTGAGCTCTCGATCTTGCTACAGTCTACTTACTTGACAATGCCAAGTAAGAACAATCATTTTATATCACGATAAATATTAATTACGGCAGGATCGTTTTCGCGTGCACGCGCGCGCGCGCGCGGAAAGAAATTTAATCGTTATTTAATAAATTCATCTACATCAGTTTAATCTAAGTAAGCCGCGATCAATTTTTATCATCCCCAAGTTGTTCTTCAAGAAAGAAAAAGAGAAAAAACGCCACGTGCTCCGGAAGGATAATGCCGAGGACTTCGCTATCAGGATCAAGCGCGACGATGGATTTACGGTGCTCGAGTGGTCCTTTACGGTCGAGCTAGCAGGGTCTGTCTAGGATGCTGCTGAGCCCAGGCGCCGTGGATTGTTCAGCTAGTGTCACGAGAAGCGATTTAAGCTCGATCCTAGCCGTGGATTACCGCGAGATCCTTCGACCCGGACTGAAGCGAGTTAGGATTACAGACCCTCGTTTGATGCTAAACTCGATCCACACGCTCGACTCCTATCAACGGACAGTATTACCTCCGCGCCATTTTGCGTTCTTCGCGCGTCATTTAAGTACATCTGCGTTGACCGCTGATTTATCGCGCGCGCGACGATGTAAAGTAAAACATTTCGTGGATGTATTAAATCAGTTTAATTTCACCAAAAATTGTGTTGCAATTAAACTGAAATTTCTTTCGAAATTTTACTTTTTGTGTGCAGAAAAACGATATAAGATGGTTTAACGTCCAAATTTTCTTCAATTCTCTGCAAGCCGTCTGTAAGTGAAAAACGTCCGCGGCGGAAAAAATGATTCTGGCGAATTGAGCTACTTTATATATATATATATATATATATATATATATATATATAGAATATGTCTGCTTTTTCCCCCTTTCCACTTCTCTCAGTTCGCGTGCGCGAGAGAGAGAGAATTCTCGCAGCAATATTTTATCTATCCACTTCACCTTTTTCGAAATTGTGTAATATCATGCGTCAAGAATAAATCGCGAGTATTACGGTACACCGCGAGGAGAAAAAGAACGCCGATGAGGAGAAATTCAGCAATCAAGCTTGAAAATCTCTCGGGCAAATATTTTCATTTGTTCGTGAGTGGTGGCCGGAAATTGGGGCGGTTGAATAATGACTGCGTGGATCAGGCAAACGCGAGGAAAAATAAATATCCACGAAAGAATGGATAGGCGAAGAGAGAGAGAGAGAGAGAGAGAGAGAGAGAGAGAGAGAGAAAGATTCGAGAAGTAAAAGAGCGAAAAAAAAAAGATCAAATTTCCATTTGTATGTACAAATGAGGTAGACGTATGAAATAGGAAAAATGAAAAAGGCAAACTCGTCCAGCCATAAATCGCGTATATTGTGTGGGATCACCGTCCAGAAGCAAGAAATAAAATTCAGAGCTCTCCGAATACTTTATGGATTTTAATACATCACGTAATTACCGTTTGTTGAAATTTCCACCATTGCTCTTTCTGTTCGTCTTTGCGCGAGAAAAACCTACCGTGATTCTCTACCCTATGATCATGAAACGATTTATTTTGCCGTCGTGGCAATTAATTAAGTTGCCGCACGTTCTTCTCTCTCTCTCTCTCTCTCTCTCTCTCTCTCACACACACACACACACACACTCTCTCTAGACGTCGTGCAATTTAACGAAGGTCCCCAGTGACTGGAAGCTAGCTCGTGAGCCAGCAACGAAATTATTGTCGCTCGCACGACGAATTTCATCGGTCGCATCTAATTGGGAAAACGACGTGGCGAAACGATGTGGCGACGAATACAACGGGTCTCTCCGTAAATTGTACCTCAATCGGTTTCCCATATGCGTAAACTGTGTGCGGCGTCAAACCGAAATTACCGCGCGGACGGGAGTATCGCGGCCCGATGCGTCGGTACGCCGAACTTTCCTGGAATGTGAAGTTAAATAAGCACCGCGATAACAAGGGTGTAACGTGTTTCGACAATTCACTGATTTTAAATTACGATTTTAATCAGTCGAGTGAGAAACGAGAAAGAGAGAAAGAGAGAGAGAGAGAAAGAGAAAGAGAGAGTACCGTTGATTAAAAGCACCGATAGAATTTCCAAGTTACTGGAGAACAAAGTTATCGGCCGCGACCGACAACCGCTCGCGCGCTAAGGATTTTTAAACACAACGCGCCTGCGATAAAGTATTTTCACTGTCGATTTTCCTGGTGCCGGCCAATAAGAGCGAAAGGTTTATCGTTTATCGAGATAGATAGAGAGAGCGAGCGAACGAGTCAGATAATTTAAAGTGGTGCGCCCACGGTAAACGGGGGCAAACGACTTTATCGGAATAGAAGATCCCTCCTTCTTCTCCATCTCATTTGCATCAGAATCGGTTGCGCTATAAATATTCGTATAATTCTCAAGATCGCAGTAGGGGCGGGGGAAGGGGGTGATTAATTTGCTACACGCGCGCATCCGCGTGCAAAGTGCACACGATGCGTCCTGACGTGCGGTAAATAAGTGGGCCCATCTCCCCCAACCCCCGTTGCGCGCGTGAGACGTGGCTCACGCGCTGGATCGCGAACTAATTAAAATACTTCGCTTACGTCGCAAAGTGTGAAAGGTAAATAATATGCAACGTTACACGGGGGAGAGACACACAATGTGTTGCGGCCCTAATTATATTCAACATTAAAAAGACATTTATCTCCGCAGCGTTTTAATTAAAATCGCTGATCGCATTTCGCGCGAAAAACAAGATGAGATGTAATGAAACGCGTAATAACGGAAGCCTGTCCGCGCGCGTATACACGCGAATTGCAAAAGCGAGATTTTTTCACGCGTAATTGTACAACACAGGGTCCGAGCGGAGCTTCGTGGCTTAATTATCGCGGACTGAAAGAGAGGAAGAAAGAGGAAGAGAAATTTTCCTCTGCGTAAATGTGAAGAGAAATGAGATGGCGAGCGCCATCTCATTTCTCATCTCAATTGCCGGCGTCGATGAATCTGTCAAAAAGCGCGGCGGCAACATTGCGGTAGCCACTTTAGAAAGAAAGATAAAACAAAAGCACGCAGAAGTAGCGGCAAACACACAGTGGCACGTTGCGTTGCAGCGGTCTCCAAACCGCAGATGGAGGTCCCACGCCTTCCCTCTCGCAGAGGGTGAGAGAGCAAGAGTCCGGAGTCGCATATTTCATTCCGAGTAAGGTCCACGTGGACACCATTCTTATTGCCCCGTGGAACCGGCGAAATATTGGAAAACTTCGGGAAGAAACTTATTCCGCTGTTTTCTCCGTGTTCGCGCACGAAGGAAAACGGTTCATCAGCGAAGCGCCGTCGCTTTGCGAAATCGGTAATATCGCGCGCGTCTTGCTAAAGCACGGGATGTTTGAGTTCCGAAGTAGATCTCTCTCTTTCTATTTTTTTTTTCGAGAAAGTCATAAAATAAAGAACAAATTTCTGCGAGAGAAACTTGTTTTATCTAAAAATAAAAATCCTCTCGACTCTCGACAACGCAATTTCTCGTCTAACTCGATTTTTAACATATTCCGAAAACGCGTCTCTGCTGCGATATTCCGCACAGATGTGATTTCTTATTATATTCTTATATTTTTTATTATTTTCGTAATAGAAAAAGTGATTCCGACTACTTCGGAGATGTCGAAAAGTTTTCCACCTTTTTGGATAGATTCCGACTCGATCAATTATTTTGACATTTTTTGAATATATATAATAGAAAAACTAAAAAACAAAAAGACAGAATTATTCCGCGTTCCGAAATGACTTCAGAAGTTACATAGTGAATATCCGGATAACAAGATGTCGTCGCGACGTATCTATTGTTACCGTATATCCGCTTTTTAAATGCGAATTTGTATGTGCGTGAGCAGAAAATTACTTTCTTCCTGACTGTAAAAAAAATCGTTTATTCAGATTACGCAAAGAAGTCCGTCATGCGTTTTTTACCTTTCACCGGCGTAAATCGTGGAAATACCACGAGTGCGGTAGAGAGACGCTGCGGAATTCGGCGAAAAAGAGATGCGTTATTGCAGTCGGACAACAAAAGCTCCCGGAGGCTTTGACTGGAGGTAACTCCGGGCGTAAAACAAAAGGTGAATAGAGCGATAGTGTCTGGTGGTGAATAGGAGGATGGAATGGTGTCTGGCCGATGACAACGAAGTTAGGATCGACAATCGATACTATCTCGACCTTTTTGTTTGGATGAACGGAATAAGCAGTTTACGTAGTTTTGCAAAATTGCAAAATTTACGCGCGTGCTCACACGAAAAGTATATTGCGGAAGCGAAAACATTAAAACATACACGAGGAACGAACTGCGATACACTTCAACATACTCTTTCGCGTGTTTCAACCAATAAAGTAGAAAAATTAAATAATACACCATGCGATTTGTTGCACGCGATTTTGAGCAAATAGAATTTTTTCTTGAGTACATTTTTCAACTTATTTTCTCTTCTTTCTCTCTCATAAATGTGTTTACACTGCAATGAGCTCGTTATTTCTCGTATCGTTTGTTTCCTCGCAAAACTATACAAGACCGACACGTCGTGTCGGGGGAAAATCGATTTCAAGTCGACCCGAGGCTCCGCAAAGTGGAAAGAATATCCGGTTTCAGGACAGCTTGTGTTGCACAAACCGCAGATAAAATTTCCGCGCCGCAGGGACCAAATAATAAATATCTCAACCTGAGACCGAACTTCTGCCGCGCATAAAAACGCTCGCAACCGCCGCGGCATCAAAGGCAGCTGTGCCGCTATCACCGGAGACAAAACGCGAAACTATCGCGACCGACCTAGATACGCAGTCGAAAGAACACCAACGACATTTCGATATTTCAACAGAGCGCGCGTCGCTCTTTCTCTTCTTTCTCCATCCGCGGGAACAGCGCGTTTCGCGGTACAGAACAATGCGACCATTTGCATTTTGCCGCGAAACGCGCTGGAGATGAAAGAGAGCCACGGGCGAATATTTTGCGTCACCCTTGGCCCGCCCCTGTGGCCTTTTCCTCTTCCTCTCGCCATCCGACGACTCTAGAAACGAATTGCGAGAATTATGGAAATTTTCTACCAACTTCTTCCTTCTCTCTCTCTCTCTCTCTCTCTCTCTCTCTTTCTTTCTCTCATTTCGCGCGCTTCTCTTCCTCACATCGGACCCGTTGGCTTCACGATTACCGCGTAATAATTCATACGCATAAACGACGATTAAAATCGGGTATATACGCGTCATCGATGCAAAAAAAATCCATCTCTAGCGGTGCGGTAATTGTATCGTTTTACACGCTCAAACGTTTTCGAATCGCTCGTCAAAACGGGAATCGTGTTGCATAAACTGCTCCGCTAAGCGCAGGAATGATTGCGCGAGAGAAGGCTGATTGCGATTTCAATATTTTCGAAACAGCACAATTCCGGTTGCTTCGCAACGATAAACTACTGCCGTGTTTTGTTTTCCTGCTTGTTAAAATAATATCAGCCGTATTATTTTTTTTTCCGAAAAAATCGCAAAAATTATATTATTTTTAAATTCACAATATATCGCAAATATAAATGACGAGGTTATTCTCGAATCAGACGGGGAGACAAATTTAAATAGAAGGAAGTAACTCAAACAGCGTCTGAAATATCCTACCGGCACTTCGGTAATCACTACCTCGTCGTGTCTTGGACCGCGTCCAAGATGATCCAAACGTGGAGTTTAAATATTCCATGCGTACATGCGCTATGCGCAGATGGCCGATCCTGGTCGACCGTCTCGTATTTTACTCGCGCGTTATTCCGCATGCATATACCCTCTATTCTCCCTCCTCCTTTTTCGCTCTCTTCTTATCTGCTCACATACTTTTCCTTACGTGTGTCACTGTGTGTATATATGTGTGCTGCTCCGCGATTTCCTTATCCTACTTCTTAATCCCGATTTTTCCCGCTTTTCTTATATCCCGGGTATGCACTCGCCGCATCCCTCGCCTAGTCCTCCTCCTTTTTCCGCGTCACACGGATTGCATTTTTATTTTTTCTCCCTCCTCACTTTTTCTCTCTCAACATCTTATCTTTATTACAGCATCCCTAATTCCCTCGTTTTCCCACAACTTGTCTCTCTACCTCTATCCTCCTTCGTTTTTCTACGTTTTTCCATCTTTACGTGAAACACGAATATACGTATCAGATGACTACTGCGGCGAAAATTTATGTTTCTCCAAGAAGAAAGTTCACACACACACACAGAAATGCGCGAGAACATATATTTCCGTGTTACAGAAAAAGTTCGAGATGTCGTTTTAAATAATGGTCGACTTGCGGGAGAAATATAAAAAATAAAAGCGTATTGCGGTGATAATAATTACATTTATAAAAACAAGAACACGTGTGACAATAGATACGACAAACAAAAATAATATTAAACAAATGTGCGAGCTGCTGCTTGAAACAATTAACACATTTTATTTACACGAGTAAACTTTTTATTTATTTATTTGTTTATCTATATTTAAAATATTTTGTAAGCTGTGTAAAGCATTAAGCCGTTTGCGCAAAAAAAAACCGCGGGCACGATCGCTATTTTCGGATTTTTGAAGCAAAATGCGTGCGGATTTCAAAATAGCTTTGAGAGCATCATCGCGTATAAAAGGTCAGTTAAACTTAACCAAATTGTTTTGTTATCCCCCGCGTTTGTTGTTCCGTGTAAATAAAATAAAATTCAATTAAGCAAACGTTAATAGAACTGTCTATATTTTATCTGTGTACTCTACTACATGTCGTCAAAGTGTGCCGTCAGCGTGCGCACGAAATATTTTAGTTCATAAAAAACACAGATAATAAATCACACGCGTTTTAACGCGGACAAAAAGAATTATTTTTTTTGACACAAAATTAAAAAGCATAAAAAACACTGTGATAAAAAAAATTGAATTTTGCTTTTTTTTTTTTCCAACTTTTCCCCGTTTCCAGAGATGAAGAGGGTGTGGCACGCGTATCATTCTCCCTAGCAACTCCGCTCGCGCACTCCCCGCTAAAATGTATGTTAGACAATCGCGTGAAAGAGGGAAACGCGAAAGTTTCGCTCGCGCGCGCACTATGGATTACCGCTGCGCGCGATCTTAATATAATATCGAGTTTCTCGTATCACGCGAAAATTCGCGGGATGTATCTCGTCGTAGACAGAGACGTGGTTCTCTTCCCCTCTCTCTCTCTCTCTCTCTGCGACGTTCCATTGCGGCCAAACGCGCGAGATCAATCGCGGTTGAACGCGCGGGTATATATCGGTGCCACAGTCTCTCTCAGAACGATCGTCGACGATACGAAGCCCTCGCATTCAATGCGCGCGTTCAGAGGAGTAGCGAGCGGCAATAGGATTCGACCGGGCTATCAGCTGCCGAACATACTCGCTCGCGCGATTCACCGCCGCGGGAATCGCCGTCCGCAAGTTTCCATCGCGCATCAACAGTTACGGGACAACGAGAGAGAGAGACTCTATTCTAGTGATATAGCCGGGGATTACCCGAGAGCGGCGAAGCCGCAGCTTACACACCGGACGGGCGTAAGTCGACGGGTAAACTGTCGATCACGATCTGCACGCTAATCGCGTGATGCATGAAAATTAATAATCACCTTTGCTAATTCGCGGCAAGATATACGAGATATACGGCGAGTTAAGCGGTGGCAGCGGCGGCGACGGAACTTTGTAACTTGATAGCGGAGACGTACAAGGGAATTTATGCAAATATATGCATATACAATGTATATGTCGAGTGATTGATAATAGTAATTTGAGTATTAGATCTCTTCTGAAGAACCTTGTGCGCGAGGTTCTGACGCCGCTACATTTCGAGGTTACTTGTAACTGTTACTTGTTGACTGTTGCGGTTTTGTAAAGAGTGATGGCAAAAAGACCTGTTTTTTTAGCCCATATTTTGGACGTCAAATTTCACAGTTTTTTTTATGTCAAATAGTACTATATGATGGAACATTAATCAGAGAAATTGTAAGATGTGAGTATAGGTACGGAGATATGAAGAAGTGTTTTGAGCAGGAATAAGATTTTTCTATGCAAACATCATAATATCGCATATCGATATATATATCGCATATCGATATATATATCGCATAT
>QVNW01001830.1:0-13130 GCA_014825475.1 Pseudomyrmex flavicornis
TTTTTATAAAAATTGTGATTTGCAATGATATAGATATATTTTGAGACATAGATGTAAAAACATTGATCTTTAATAAAATATTTGTAGTTGTTTGCAAAATTGATTTCCAAATACTACTTCGGCAAAACACTAGCGATATAGCGAATTATCTTAGCAGTATATTTGCAAAATTAAATTTAAAAAGGAATTGAATCATTTAATTTTCCTGACAAACATATTGTTATACGTTCTCTTAATTTACACACAGAGTGGGGAAGGATCACATATAATAACAGCTAACTGTGAAGGTTGTACATCAGTATCGTTTTTGAATTTACCGTTCAATGTTGTTGATTCAATACGCGGTGGTTTTTGATCATTTTATTCCTTCTTGACAAATAATTTATATGCTTTTTATTTTATTTTGACTTTTTGTATCTTTTTATTATTTATGTGTTTGCTGTTATTTGTAAATTGAAATTATATATAAAAATTCAGACATAAAATATGATAGATTGATTTGTTCCGACCACACTGCCAACAACACACTGATATACAATTTGTCGTATTGTTGCGGTGAGTTTTGTAATTTATTTTGACAACTAGTTTAATTTGTTTGAAAAACCTTATGAATACGTACATTTATTATCGATATTCTCAAGCAAATTTAGTTTAAAATTTTTTTTGTATCTATGCTCAATTTATCACTGATGAAGATCTAAATCAGGGTCAAAACGATTGGTTTAGAAATATATCTATTTTAACACATGACCATCTTGTGGTTCTCCTTGTATTGGCCTTCACTCATCAATTGACTTTTTCACGAGAAAATTATATTTCATCTTTAAATTACTATCAATTATTGATGTATATTATCTCGCAGATAAACTGTATATTTACGTTTTCAAACACAACCCAGAAATAAGAAATAAAAGGAAATAAGAAATAAAAAAAAGAAATTATTGCAGATGCTCATTCACATATTAGGCGAACATTATTCAGTAAAAAAAAAACACTTCAAAAAGTAGACAAAAATTTACTGGCCGAATATAACTGTAAATGTAAAAAAATTTGTTGATAAGTGCAAAAACTTGCCAGGTTAACAAACCGGAAACTCAAAAATCTTATATCTATTCCTTTCTAAAAACAAAAAATCTCATATATTAACTGGATATATGACATTTATATTAATGAACAGGGAGCAATGGGATATGACACTATCCTAATACTCACATAATTGTACAATAAATAAAACCTCAGGTTATTGACCCTACGAATTACAATTTAGGAGAGAGCTTAATTACATCTTCAGCGAAGAAGATGAAAAAGTAACGCTGCAAAATCAAATTGATAATATGCGCGTTTAACATGAAAATAAATAAGACGAAGCACGTAAGAATATATATAAATATTAAGATTCTAATCTTTCTAATAAATCATACGCGCCAATTGAAATGAACGATTTATTTTTCCTCGTAAAAAACTTCGTAATGCGTAATCGTTCGAACCGCAGTGGAAGAATTCTTTCCTTGTAATTCGACATAACAATTATATAACGTATCATAACGTATCATATACGTATAAAAGAAAATAAAACATCACCGAAATAATATCAAACCCTTTTGTTCTAGATCAAGAAAATGAATCCGAGACGAATCATTCTATCGATACTAGTGATGGTTCTACAGTGTCATTCTAATAATGGAGAAAAATATACAGTCCAACAGCTTGACAATAATGAAGTAGTTTATCTCGAAACTCTAGCTAAAATAAAACTTTACCACGAACAATGGAAAATCGTCGTAGGATTTGACTTGTCGGATTTAGAAATACATTATAAAGAACTCCGAAAAGCATATAACAGATTAGCAGATATGTGCATCAATTATGTCCAAAATCGAGATTGGACCTGTTCTTCTAATATTAGGATCGGTAATAAAATTAATGAATTAAGTCATGTAGCGAGCGAACTAGAAAACGTATTACTTTTAGCAGGCGTTCAAACAAAAAAATCGAGAACGAAGCGTGGTCTTTTCAATTTTGTAGGAGAAATAAGCAAAACGCTCTTCGGAACGTTAGACGATACAGACGCGGCCTATTATAATCAAGAATTAGACAAACTGTATGAAGATCAAAGAAATCTTGTACAATATGTTAAGAATCAAACTAGCATAATACTTAAAACTTTTTCACTACATAAAGAATTTGTTAACGAATTTTCATATTCGATAAAACAAGTGAACGTACAGTTCAATAGTCTCAGAAATCTGAGTCACGCTAACGAACTTAATATTAGAATAGACGAACTGTTTGAAAACTTGAATAGCGAAATGCAAAAACTAACTAATGAAATCAGAAGATCAGAAGATTTAATTATAGACGGCAAACACGGAACCGTGCAACCATATATTCTATCTCCTAAGATACTTTTCAATGTTCTCAGGAAACATGAACACATTGATAATTTCCCCGTACCCTTACAAGAAAAATATTATACTGCTCTTGTAGATATAAGCGACGTGTCGATAGCTTCAACAGAAAAAAGACTGTTACTACAATTATTAATCCCTTTGATAGAAGATAAGATTTTAGAATTAATTAGAGTAATATCTCTTCCGAGACACGGTTGGTTGACACAATCTATTATAGATACTACACAAAAACTTATTTTGTTAGATCCTTATAGAACTATTTTTATACCGATAAATGAAGTAGAATTAACAAAAGCAAAAAGGATAGGTAATTATCAGTTATTAAAAAGAACGTTTCCGGATTATAAAACGGGAATAAATGATAACTGTCTCAGCGAAATACTTACTAAACATGAATCGGAAAAATGTACAACAAAGTATATGCAAATCCAAAATACATTATGGATTCAACTTCACACAAATCAAGACTGGATCGGAATCGCGCCTAAAGAAGAAGATTTGCATATTCTCTGTTCCGATAAAATTTCTCGTAGCGCTCGAATTTCTCAAAATTTCATACTTCATTTAGAACCAGATTGTACAGCAATTTCTGACACTGCAACTTTGAAGCCCGAAAATCTAATCAAAGACACAATCGAAATTCATCAAACCATTAAATTATCATCACGAGAATCACTTGACCAAATTTTTACAGAACATAATCTAACGGATATACCTATGGACTTAATCACAGAAATTCATATTGATCCGGAACGTTTGCAAACTCTTGGCAAAACTTTCACTGAATTAAATAGTATCGCGGACCAAATATCAGAACATCATAGAACTATCACTTGGAAAGAAAAATTCATGTATTATCTTAAGCTATCAGGATATATAGCTCTTGGCTCTATCCTCTTCGTTTTCCATTACAAAATCGGCCTCTTTTCTAGTGTCATTAATCTCTTTAAACAACTGATAGGAAATTGGTATAATCGCTTTGGCAATCGTGCACCGACACAACATGTAAGTTATACTACGAACAGCGAACCTACGGTAACTTTACCTTCGATCCCCTCAGGTCATCAAGATAACCCCTGAACAAAATTTGATTACACATCCTTGACAAAATTTGATTACACATCAAATTTTTATATAAGGGGAAAGGTGCGTCGAAAAAGCTATAACATAGCTTCTTCGACAAGACTTTCTGATAAAGCCTTTGTGAAAGCATACGTATTGGGTATGTCGCTCAAAATCTTGTTTGTATGTAAAATTATATATGTATATGTAGCAATATAAATAAATATTTATAAACTTGCTATCGTAGGTACGTATTGTACGATATAAAAGTTGTATTCTGCAAAGTTGAGTGATTGATTTTTTAATAAAAATTGTTAATGAGCAAGAAATTATTATTTTGTTCATTGTTACATTGTTTTAGTTAAGACTTTTTGTGTACTTTTTAAACTTTTATATGAAGTAATAGAAAACTGTTTTTTTTTTTCGCTTTTTTTCCTTGCATGGTTTAGATGGTAAAAACTTTTTTAGGGGAAGGTCGGGTAGTATCGGACACCTAAGTTTTTTTGTAAGTAGTTTTTTTTTTTGAATAACTAAATTTGAACAAACTACCCTCCATAGAAAACTTTAGTCTTATATTAGAAGACCTCTTAAAACCTGTGTTTCTAAAATAATAATATCAACCGATTTTTTGTACTTTTTATAATCATTACATTTTTGTTTGTGGAGGGTTGTATCAGACATGATATAATATGTAAAAAAAAGTCGGTTTTTGTTTGACAAACAACTTTTCTCATTGGGCAGGAACATTTTTTCAGAAATTAACATTTTTTTTGGAATGAAAACAAAAACGGAATATCTCTCGCTTGCTGCTCTTATAGTCATTTTCTTAGTCCAAACTTTTTCTAGCTTCTTTCATATTTTTTTTTTTTTCATTTTTGACATATTTTGGCCATATTGCCTTAAAATACAAAACATGTCGTGAAGATTTAAGTTTTATCATATCATAAAGATTGTCCGATACAACACGAACAGTACGCGACAAAAAGCCAGCCGCTACAAACGTAGTTATAAGCGTAACGAGATTTACAGCCTACAACTTAGAAAACAATAAACGTTGTTTCTAACAATAAACTAAAAACCTACTTATACTTTTAGGCAAGCTAATACAATCCCAGAACTTATCTTTGTTCACTCAAAACAACTCAAACAAAACGAAATTGACTGCCACCACTTGTAAACACCACTGCCGTTTGTTTAAATATTGCGTCGGCTGTATCCTTCTTCTTCAGTCAACACGCCGGTTGCTTGATTCAGAATAAAACATTTAAAAACAAAGTATTCTTGCGTTTTGTTAGTCTGTGGCTTCTGAACGGAAATAATAAAAGATAAACGAAAATGTGTGTGAAATTTACATTCAGAAACATTATGGTCGTTTTCGTCGTCGTGCTACCATATTGTGTGCATGTTCGTATAAGTTCTAACAAATGGCGTACATATACGAGCGCGGTGAAAAAAGAGAAAAAAAGAAGGACAGGAAGTGTGAATTAGAGAGAGAAAGAGAGAATCAAGAGACACGGTAGTGGTTCGCATTATTTGCTTTAACACCTCCGATGGTACCGATTGCTTCGATAATGTTCTTCGCGGCGTAGTGTTTCGCGTCGACAACACCTTCGATATAACTTTTTTTAACGAACTGTTTTGAAACTTGGAACGAAATAACTACAAACTATAAACTTTCAATTTATGATAAAAAATTAATTCAAAAAACGAACAAAAAAATTTTTTTTCCGCCGGGAACACTTCCGATATAACTTTTTTTAATAAACTGTTTTGAAATTTGACACGAAATAACTACAAACTGTATACTTTAAATTTATAAAGTAGAAACTTAAAAATAATACTACAAAATACAAAATGTGTGATATCTCGAAAAACTTACCTTTTCAATAAAAAAGATAAATTCTATTCTATTCTATTCTATTCAATATTTCAATAAATTGTTTTCTATTGTGTATTGTTTTTCGATATAATGTACAAAAGTTTACTTAGTGCTACTTTTTAATCACTTCTTTTGTAAAACAAGTTTTTAGAGAAAGAATGTTTTATAGTATATAATATTTTGTAGAATAGGTTTTATAGAAGAAACAGTAAATTTGTTTTTTTTGTAACCTTCGATCTTGATTGAATATTTATTATTTTTAATCAAGATTCTGACCTTATCTTTTCTTAACATTACAATTTATTTTATACGCGATTTTATTTATAGTTCTTGTTTTTATATTTTTAAATTCGATTTGTTTAATCTTCACCTCTTAACATTTTTAACATAAAAACTGAAATGTAATATTTATTTAACATAAAAAATGAGAAAGTACGACGAAATTCTTTGTGAGATATTTTTTTTAATTTAGGCATATGGAGTTATACGCGCGTTGACACTATATTTAAGTCTAATCCTATAAACGTTGTTTTCTAATGTATATCTTGTAAACTCTGAACATTTTTTATGTTTTACGGGATTTTTTTATTAATTATAACGTGCTACAAAAACTCTGTAAAAATTCGTGAAGTTTTATTTAACATTTTATATTAAGAAAATAACATTAGAGTTGATATAATTTTTTATTTTTAAGGCCTTCTTTTACAAAATAAGTAATAAGTTTCTCATTTTCAAGAATCGCAAGGACATTAATGTCTGAGGTTGACAGGATTACGGTTAATGTGATTAAATATAAGAAAAATTTTGTATAAATTATAAATATCATAATTTTCAAAATATCACATGAAAGAAGTTTTGCTTTTTTAATATAACGAATTGTCTCCTCTTGAAATAACAGTTTGAAATGTATAGTTGAAATTCTTTTAGTTTGTATTTAAACTTTAGTTTTTTTTATTTTCTTAAGTATTTTTATTATATTTTATTTTTTTATAATTTGAATGATAGGAGTATTTCTGTAAAATAAATAAATTGATGTAGTGTTTTTTTTAGATTTTCTTCGAAGAAGAAATCAAATTAACAACTTGACTTTATTTTAGTTTGATCTGTTATGCATAATAGAAAAAAACTATTGAATACTAGATATTAGACGTACGTTCTTATTATCGATAATTTCTTTCGCGCATGTACATGTACATAAGTAATAAGTAATAATAAGTAATAAATAAAAAAGATTGACTCTTCTCGATAAAAAAGATTGACGTGTATATTTACAACGCACGCAGGCACAACGCCAAGAAATGATTGTCTGACACATTTTTATCTTAAACAAACTTATACAAGTTCTAGATAAAAATGGTTATTATTATTTGACGTCTTACAATGTATTCAAACCAAAACCATGCACGTTGTCGTGCGATTGTTTGCTTGTAAAATGTAGGGTGTTTTCAAACTTATGAAGGATACTTTGTCAAGATTTACAGGATACATTTTTAAAAAACGTATCCTGTGTGATGTCCATCGGACGTCTGATGAACTTTTTTGGACTAAAAAGAAATGTCCGACGTCCAGAAATAGACGTTCTTTGAACATCTATTTAACATCCATGTGTTATCTGGGTTGCTAGAACGTCACGGAAATGGAAGTGGAAACAAGACGCTGTAGAAGTCGGTGACAGCGGATCTACAGTTGATAAATCATTATGAAGGTCATTAACCAGACGGTACAAAATCCGTGTAAGACATTTTTTGTAAAAATAAAGTCAATATTTAATTGAATAGTAATGCCTTTATTTTCATATTTTATACATATTTAGTGCACACAACATTATGAGATATATATTATTACGTACTTTTTTTTTACAAATTTGCTTTTTTCTTTAGAAAAAATCAATAATACGCTTGATGATCGTTTCAGTGTGCGATCGATTCAGGTCCCGTGCAATCGATGCGAGCGACTTTAATCGCGATCGGCTGAAATAAACTTGACCACTGTCTGCATAAAATATGACGCACAGAATATGAGCAGTGCTTTAAAACTTTCACTCCATGACGCGAACACATATATAACAAACAGAAAGAAGAAGATCTTCGCGAATACATCTACCCAATACATACTACAAAAAAAAACACAAAACATTAGACTGATTTATGAAAAAAAAACCATGTTTATAATGAATTTTCAGAAACTTACATTCTTAAATGCCTGCGAGCGGCCGGTAGTGTTTCCGGTGGTTCGTTTAAAATGTAAATTCTGGCGGCTCGAATGCAATCCTCGAAATACGCATCTATATCCATATCTGTGCCGTGCACTTGATATTTCTTGTATTCCGTGTTGTTCATTTTCTGTCTTATATCGTAAACGTATGTGTTCTCAAAGTCCCACTGATTGTTCGCGTAATATTCAAACACTTCGAATCCTTTTTGTATGCGGCGTTGTACACGGCACATGCTGCAAATCAAGTGACTGAGCGAATGCAAATACTTTGTTTTTTTCTGTTTTGCTATTCTCTAGCGGCGACTTACATCGGTTTGTAACCTGCGAGGAAAAGAATCGCGTCGATCAAATATGCCGGTAGCATATGAAACAGCAGGAAGCAAATGTTGTGCGCCAGTCGCGATTTCTTCATACTACCACCCGGATACCACACTATTCCGTTCAGAGGTACTCGTTGCGTTATTTTTCGACCGCGTTCTATTATTTCCGCCCAGGAAATCTGAAAGACAAACATCTCATTTTGTTTTTCTCGTCATTGACTTTCTATGATATCACGTAATACAGTAGACTCTCGCTATAGATCCGCTATGTAGGAGCGAAAAATTCTCGGAAACGGATCTATAGCGAGGGCCCTCTCCACGCCTCGATCAGACACGATGCACGAGACTATTGAGCATAGTGAAGAGCGGCAGAGCAAAGCCTCCGCTCCCCACGACTTCGCGCGGGCAGACGTGATAGGAGAGTGACTTGTGTGTGCGTGAAAGTACGTGTGAAGCCTTCGCAGTGAAGAGGAAAGCGGACCTATAGCGAGAGACTAAGCGGATCTATAGTGAGAGTCTACTGTACCTTGAATTCGTTACTACTTGTCAGATGGTAAACTTGTTTTTCGTAATCCTTGAAGTAAATGTAATTCCACGTACTAATGAGAACACCATTGGCAGCAATGTCGACGGGAATGTAATCAGCGTAACCGTTTTCGTTGCAGTACATCGTTCTAATCACTCCTTTCCCAGCTCCGATCAAGAGACCAGTGGGCCCGTTTATATTGTCTGTCCACCCCGGAAGCGGTTCCTTCCAAATAGGAACAACTACACTCGGTCTAACGGTCGACGAATAGAAATCAAATTGAAATTATTTAATATGTTCTTCTTGTGGTTAATAGTGTACCTCAAAGTCGATCAAAACGTTTTTTGTTTTTGATACCTTAAAATTATCGCTGGAATATATGGCATAGCTTCCTCGATGAGATTTTCTGATAAAGCCTTTGTGAAAGCATACGTATTGGGTATGTCGCCCAAAATCTTGTCTGTCATAGATTCGACTACCTCGTCGTCCATCCATTCGACGTACTTGATTATTTCGTGAGGATTCGCGGGCGGGGGATACGTCTTTTCTTTCAACACCTACCGAAAAAAAACAATTGTTTTTCTTAGTAATTTTGTTTCATCAACTTACACACACACATGTATAAAAGATTTGAACTTTTTCTTCGAGATGACAGTAGGCAGTGCTGATGTGAACAAACAAAATTAGATGCTTCATCTCTTTGGCCAGTTCTATCATCAGCTTTGTACCCCGCGTGTTTAACAGTACAGCTTTTTTCAACAGTTCGTCAAATCTGCAAACGAGATTTCAATCGGATCACGATGTCATTCTGTATACATTTTAGTCAACAATTATGAAAGAAAAATATAAATTTGGTTTATGTGGTTTTATATTTGTACCTGACGGTGGCCGCTGCGTGAAACACAATGTCGACATTTTCGCAGAGCATTTTTCGATCTTCCGGGGACAAACCGAGTCCTGGCAACGTCACGTCTCCGCTCACTACCGTTACCGTTTTCATAAGCACTGGTAATCCCCGTTGAGTCTTAACTTTGTCAAAAATCTAAAAGTCAGGTAGTAAGAATTCAAACTTGTGAGTATTATGTAACTATAAAATCTCTACAATGTCACGTCATTATGTTAGAAAGCTGATTATAGTTTAATGTAAATTAACTATGAAGATGTTAATGTTATTTTGTTGATATTATAAATAATATAAAAAGTGGTATTTGCAGCATGTTAATTATTAGTAATATTTGTATATAATGTGTAATGTGTGTATATGTTGTCGCACGATATTTCTGGACGTAGTTCACGTATTGTTTCAGTCATTCTCAAATGTTTTTTTCATTACAAAAGTCTGGAGAGAGCGAATTTGACGACAAATAAATTGTTTTCAACAATTACTATGAATCGAACGTGTTGTACGGACGTACATACATACAGATGTATATAGACACAGTGCATACGTGCTTGTACGCGGCGTACTGTATAATATTGCGTCAAAATTTGAGAGACGTGACATAACAGCGGCATAAAACTCGCACTTTCACCGGGACCAGTAAAAACGATACCAATAGCCATCTCTTCTCCCGTCTTACTTTCGATGAGGCCTTGACTCGGTTTCTTTCGTCACATAGATAGTAACATGGTTGATTTTCCGGTTAGCGCGCGCTTTCACTGACGAATTATTCTTTCTTCGCGACGAATCTTTCTTCGCGCGCGAAGAAAGAAAACGCTCACTCTGCCAAATATATCATCCCACTGCTGTGCTCCACATATTATCGTCATCGTAACGCAACTATGATGCAACGCAACATAGTACCCAGCAAAGTCATAGTCATGCACTTTCTCTTTTTAATGCTCTCGTAGAGAAACCGAGACGATACGAGAATTCTTCGAACTTAACGCAAAAGTGAGCATTTAATGCGGAACATTCAGAAACGCATTTATCAGCTATAAAATTACACACACATATGGCAGTATAATTATTTATAAAGTTGCTGTCGTAAATTAGTATTGTGGTAAGGTGTTCTTTGCAAAGTTAATTTGTTAATAAAACTTGTTAATTAGCGAGTAGTTATTATTTTTGTGCGTATTTGTTATATTGGTTTTAGTGAGGAATTTGCTTGTACTTTTTAAAAACTGTTATATAAAATTTACAGAAAACTCTCTCTTTATCTCTTTCGTTCTCTCTTCTTGCATGCTTTAGATGTTAAAAACTATAGTGGAGTTTATACCGCAGAATTGAATATTTCCTCCAGTCGTTGCTTAGGAGTCTTGTTCTTTTTCGTTCTAATGAGCATGTAAATTTGCGCTGTCTCCGGTAAGCATCGCAAAATTTTCTCGATGAGAGTTTTTCCCAAAAATCCTGTTCCTCCCGTAATCAGTATTCGACGTCCTGCGAAAGTTTCGGCTACTCTGTCTGGTTCTACATCGTCCATTTTGATTTGCTCCATTATGATGTGTGAAGTGGATTGTCCAAAAAACCTAACACTATTTTCTCTTGCTTTTCTCTTCTAAAATGTAAAAATTACTAAAGTGAGTAACATCAATATATATGATCTATCGCGAATCTTATTATGTAAAAAGTATTATTTATAGCTGGAACGGAAGCAATATCTAGAGCGCGTGTTGCACGAATATAATTACGAATATAATACTGAGATGACGCTTGTTTAAGTTCGGAATAATTTAGTTTGTTAGTGACGCAAGCTCATGAATAGTAAATTTATTTGTTTCGCAACCTTTGATCTATTGAATATATTACGTCGGTTATGCGTAACTCAAAAATCCAAGTTATTAACATTTTTTTTGTACGAATTTTTGTTTGATAAACCACGGGCCATGATAGAGAATGAAGTTTCTCGCGAAACGAGTTATTCTTCTTTCTTTTATTTATACGAGGTTTCCTCGTTGAGGCACGAATTTCCCGCATAGAAATTTCCCCATATGCTTCCAAATTAACCTTAAGATTCCAAGTAGAATGCCTAAAGTAGTGACGTTTTTCGCCATATTTAACATTATTTTGCGGTCAAATTAACTTTTTTGCAATTTTACTTACGTAACATTAAAGTGCTATCTTTTTATAATTAATATGGACTTATATTTATTACGGTACGATTTTTTTTATACACGTAATTATTATATTATAAATCAGGAAATTAAATATTACACGGAAAAAAGTTTTGCTATTTATAGTCAGCAAGAAAAATATTTGAATTTACAAAATTTCTTGTTTCATCAACGAATGTTTTGTTGGCAAAATAAATGCTTAATAAAACTTTTAGAACTTCTAACTAGTTTCCAAATAAATTTCAAACAAATTTCTATGGGGGTCGTTATACAGGAAGAGGTAATTTTTTCAACAACTTAATTGATACATCTTTATTTGTTTTGTTTTTATATCTTCAAACTTGGTTTTTTAATCTGAGCTTTAACATTTAGCTATTGTTAACAAAAATAAAAAAATACAAACAGATTCGTTGTTAAATTATTTTTAAATCTATGATATAAGCGCATAAATATATACGCGCGTTAACACTATATTCAATGCAATTAATGCGGTATAATAAAATTTATGCGAACAAAGAATTGATTTGCAAAATGTCATATGGCAGCAGTTTTGTTTTGCAACATAATGAATTCCATCTCTCTTGAAATTTCAGCTATAACTGTGCAGTTAAAGTTCCTTCTTTCGAATAAATTTCATTATTTGTAACAATGAACTTTTCACGAAAAAAAAGTACTTTCACAGTGAAAGCACAAAATTAATACAACTTAATTAAAACAATAACAAATTAATACAACTGTCATATTTAAAGTCAGTACGAGTCCAGATGTTGAATGTATTTTCACATACTTATTTTTGTAAAGTAACACACATAAAAATTTCATTTAAATTCAATTAAAATTTGAAATTTTATTTGAAATTTCGTGGGAAGGTAAATTGAACATTTTATATAAAATGTAAATTAAGCATCTTCGATGAACTTTTGAATTGAATTCAGACTTTTGTGTATTTTATTTTACTTGTTTAGAAATACATACTCACGTAGACCCGATACATGGGCTCGTATTGACTTTAAATCAAAATTGAACAGTGTCACAAGTTTTAATATTTGTTGTAAAAATTGATACAATTGTTTTTAGACTTTTTTCAAAAAGCAAATTAACTATTCGATTTTATCTTGATCCCGATCTTGATAATAGAAAACAACACGCATATATGTGCGTGTTCTCGAAAAAAGATCGCGAGAATTCGTTCTGACAAAAAAAAGATGAATACAAATGCGCATTTGCGAATTACAACATGTTATTTAAAAATTACGGTACATAAAATTTCTGTGAAAAATCGTCAGTGCGAATCTTGCTATCGTTATTTAAGTTCTATCATGTAGGGCCGAATTTCGTGGGTGCTAAAAGGAAGCTATTAAACTTTACAAGAAAAAAACGCGTACTATGCATGACTAAGAATATAATTATTGATGAAATAAAATATAAAACTATTTGTAAAAAAATATTTTATAAATGAAGAACGACAATTTAAGGTAGTTCTATCACATAAGGCCGGATTTTGTAGGTGCTAAAAGGGAGTTTTCTATCACATCTATCATTTTAGATCAATTTATTAAATTGAAATGGTCGGTAATTATTTTTTTTAATGTCTACTTTTTAGACAGTTTGAAAATATATTTAGTAGTTTTTGGAAAAGATCTCAAGTCTATAAGTTAAAGAAA
>QVNW01001831.1:0-13127 GCA_014825475.1 Pseudomyrmex flavicornis
ACAAGAACGTCGGAGCGGTAACTCTTTAAACCCGACAGAAACAAATGCAAATTACTCCGCGACGCACGTCAATTTATGGAATTTTATGCTCTCGTGTTATACTTTTCTTCTTGAAATCTGAATCGAATTAACAGTGTACGTCAAAAAGTCATAAATTCATTGAACAGATGATTGAAGACACGTAAACCGGACAAAAAAACATTACGATCAACAATTTAGGTTAACTCGCATCTTCCTTCGATTTCCTCGTGAAACAAACGTTAGAACATTTACTTCGATTTACTTTGTTGTTAGTGAAATGCTATTTGCTCATATCGTGCAGGTGGGAAATATCACCTTAGAAAAATCGAATTCAACAACCGTCCCGTCTCCACCCACGAGCGATTCCAAGAGCGATGAGGAAGATCAAATCTCGCTGGCGGAAAAGTCGCTTCTACAAAAAATCATACGGAAAGGATTGGTGGAAACAACAAAAAACATAGAAGTTCAAAGAAAAGATCCGAATTCTCCATTATACAGTGTCAAAACATTTGACGCTCTTCATTTGTAATTTATTCATTGTTATTCTTTTTTTTTGGGATATACTTTAAATAACTTAATTTATACAAAATTAATATTCTTTATTAACTACACACAGGAAACCTGAATTGCTAAAAGGAGTTTATGCTATGGGATTTAATGCACCTTCAAGGATCCAAGAAACTGCTTTACCCACTTTATTGGCTGATCCGTAAGTACAGTTTGCTTGATTTCGATTTTCTCTAACATATAAGTGCAGTCTTTGAAAAATCTTATGCACGTCTTTGCAGACCACAGAATATGATCGCACAGTCTCAGTCTGGTACCGGAAAGACAGCTGCGTTTGTTTTAGCCATGCTAAGTCGGGTAGATACAACAAAGGATTATCCGCAAGTACTTTGTTTGTCGCCGACTTACGAATTGGCAATTCAGACTGGTGAGGTGGCTGCAAAAATGTCACGCTTCTGTCCCGAGATAAAAATAAAATATGCCGTTAGAGGAGAAGAAAGTAAACACACTTTTTGTTCTCTTATATGTGTGACTTATCTTGTCTGTTGCTAATAAAATGTTAATGGATATTTTGATTGTTTCTAGTGACTCGTGGGTCGAGAATCACTGAGCACATAATTATAGGAACACCGGGAAAAGTGTTAGATTGGGGACAAAAGTTTAGATTTTTTGATTTGAGTAAAATAGCTCTATTTGTGCTAGATGAAGCTGACGTAATGATCTCTACCCAAGGTCATCAAGATCAGTGTATTCGTATTCACAAGTAATTTTTCATCATAAATTATGTGCTCTTGTGTGTGATTTCTCGTTACAAAGTGTTACATGTGGTTTTTGCTCTATTTGCACAGATTACTCCCCCGTACATGTCAAATGCTGTTATTCAGTGCGACGTACACGTCAGAGGTGATGAACTTTGCGGAAATTATAGTTAGTAATCCACTCATAATACGACTACTAAAAGAGGAAGAATCGTTGGATAACATTCGACAGTACTACATAAGATGCAAAAATATAGATGATAAATACACCGCTATTACTAACATTTACGGTGTAATCACAATTGGACAAGCAATAATTTTTTGCCATGTAAGAATCTTTATTCTTTATTCAAAAACTTGTTAACTCGGGGTTGTTTTACGAAAGACGAAATATTTTATGTTTTTAGACGAAAAAGACAGCTAGTTGGTTGGCGGAAAAAATGACAAAAGACGGTCACGCGGTGGCGATATTGTCCGGTGATTTGACAGTGGAACAAAGAATTTCTGTATTGGACAGATTCAGGGCAGGCCTTGAGAAAGTTCTCATAACTACGAACGTTTTAGCCAGAGGTAAGTTATAAAGTTTACTCATAGCGTCAACTTTACTTGGATTGAGTTGTAAAACTTATGGTTTTGTAATGAAAATTTCATAATGTCCGGCAGGTATTGACGTCGAGCAAGTGACGATAGTAGTTAACTTTGATCTGCCGATGGATCAGAATCGACAGGCCGATTGCGAAACGTATTTACACAGAATCGGAAGAACGGGTCGTTTTGGCAAATCCGGTATCGCTATTAATCTAATCGACTCGCCGCACGCGATGCAACTGTGCAAAGACATAGAGAAACACTTTGGCAAGAAAATACATTATCTTGACGCGGAGGACGCGGACGAAATTGAGAAAATCGGCGCTTAGGTTAATAATTAATTATATTATAGCGAGTACATGTGGATATACGCTTTTTATTATGATAAAAAGTATACTCTTAGGCTTTAATATAATCTTTTTTAAGGCGGACTTCTTTGTATTTTGAATAAGAGGGAGATGGGAGATGGTTTTTTTTCCATCGACTCTACAGTAGAAACCTGTTGTTTCACTCTCCCCTTTCGTACTTCTCTCGCAATTTTATCGTTCACGTTGACGCGTCCTTCACGTCAATCTTTCTATTACGTAGCAGCAAGATTGAACGAGAAATTGTGCAAATCTATACGATAAGAAATAATTTTTGTAAATGATTACCGATATATTGCACACATGTGAAACATGCCATCTATTGAAATTTTTATTTTCTGAAAGGAATGTACTATGTTCTTATTTTACTGTACGATTTTGTGTACGTATTTAACTTTTTTTTTTGTACGATGCAAAAGATTAGAAATGCTAAGTAAAAGAATACTTTGAATTCTTTCTACACATCGACATATGTGTGACATACTTACAATATTTAAAGATTTAAATATTTTTTTATATTATATATTAAGTCTTAACTAATGCTTAATTATTTTCTCACATGTATCATAGCCACGACGATGGTACATGTACAGTTTTCGTTTGTATAAATTTGAATTTGAACAACTTGTCAAACATATTATGTATTAAAAGATTTAAAAAAAATGACAGTAATTTTTTAGTTCAGTTTTACATGAAAGTATGTATTATTATGAAGATGTATAAAGTGTGCGATAGAATTTAAGATCTTTGTCAAAATTAATATTATATGATACAAGTGAAAACAACACATTGCTATATATTTCAGCAAGTTTGATATATTTACCATCTCTATTTCTCCCTTCTTTGTGTACGAATCAACATCAACTAAAGAAAACGGAAAATGTTTGCTTACGAAAATTTTTATTCTATTCGAAAAGTTTCACTTATATCAAAAATCGCTTTAATAAATTTATTTCTCTTACGTATATATTTACTACGTATATTTACTATAATACATTGCATATTATAGTTCGTATATGAAGAACGGAGAATATGTGTGCAAACGTATTTATTGAGAAAAAAATAAATTCAACAACTACAAAATTACAAAAATCTAAGTAAGATTAACCTTCCCACTATCAATGCGATGCATTTATTTTTACATTTGCGCTCTTATTTAGTGAATATACTATTTAAAAAAAAAAAGAAACTAAGATATCGAACAAGCTTTATTATTCGTTTTTATGATTTTGCATTAAAGTAACTTAGAATACTTTAATACATTTTATTCTGTTAATTGCTATTCGTTTAAAAATACCTCACACCTGATTCGATGAAGGGACGACACGTGTTTTAATTATAATTATTTACTGGATTTGTTTTATTCATGTATTTTAGTACTGTCGATATTTATGTCATTTCATTCATAAAAAAATACTGGACGTGAGAGTTCAATACGATCGAGTTGTGACAGAGACGAAATAAAAAGGACGAAATAATAGAGAAATTTTTATGTATGTATTTAGCTCCTTAATCTATCGTAACATTACATACCTGTAAAAACATACCAACAAGTTTGTTCTGTAACTATTTTTTTATTTTTTTTTTTTAACTATTTTTATATTAAATGCACTCTTGGATTTCAAACATTTGCATGCTTGCAACATGTATTTGTTTTAATTCAAATGAAGAAAAAGATGAACGACCTGCATGTGAAGTTGTATTTTACCGGCAACAACATAGATAAAGAAACAAATGTAAGAGCTACGTCTTGCAAATGGCATCGTTCTATCTATGCGAATTATCGTCTGCAATGTGTTACAAACTGTGTGTGTGTGTGTGACACACACACAGTTACGGATCGTCTCTGCTCCGTTTTCGAACGGAGGTTAAACTAACGCCCAGAATCTATTTGAACAATGTGTTATACGCGGCATAATCGTGCTTCAACGAACGAAGTCGCGGCATGAGCTAATTTATTTTCAGTCTTTGTGTTTCTCTCTTTACATGCCCATGCCGCCCATGCCGCCCATACCGCCCATTCCTCCCATACCACCCATACCGCCCATCGGTGACGTTTCCTCTTTTGGTAACTCCGTAACGACAGCCTCCGCTGTTGTTAACAGCGACGCGACGCCCGCCGCGTCTGTGAGCGCCGTGCGCACGACCTTCGTAGGATCGATGATTCCCTTCTCGATCATGTTGACGTATTCGCCGTTCAGAGCATCGTAGCCGTAGCTCTGATTGCCCTCGCTCACTTTGTTTACCACCACGCTGGCGTCCACACCGGCGTTCTGCGCGATCTGCTTGCACGGCATACGCAGAGCGTTCGCCACGATCTTGATTCCGGTCTCCTGATCGCTGTTGGATGCCTTGAGCTGTTGCAACGCCGGTATGCATCTCAACAAAGCGGTGCCGCCTGTAAAAACAAAGGAAAAAACAAGGCAATTGCGATTACAATTTGATGCGTGAAAGTAAATACACCGAAGTGAAAGATTGAGACTCACCTCCGGGAACAATTCCCTCCTCAACGGCGGCACGGGTAGCGTTGAGCGCATCGTTAACGCGATCTTTCTTCTCGTTAACTTCCACCTCGCTGCTCCCACCGACTCTCAGAACGGCGACACCGGACGCTAACCTCGCCAGTCGCTCCTGCAGCTTTTCTTTCTCGTAGTCGGATGTTGTGTTCTCAATCTGATCTCGGATCTGTTCGACTCTTCTGTCAATATCGGTCTTCTTTCCTTTGCCGTTCAAGAGAAGAGTGTCGTCTTTTGTGATAATTATTTCTCCTACCTGACCCAAGTCGCTCGCCTGTAAAACAAAATATTGCATTTGCGAAATCGACCAGATTGATCATTTTAAAGATCTTGATTAGATCAGATCGAATGTGTGTACGTACTTGGACGTCTTCCAGTTTGACGAGATTGGCGTCGTCGCCGAATACTATTCCGCCTGTAGATATCGCCATGTCTTGAAGAGTGGCTTTTCTGTTGTCGCCGAAACCGGGAGCTTTAACCGCGGCCACTTGCAACCCGATTTTCAGACGATTGACAACGAGCGTGGACAACGCCTCGCCGTCCACGTCCTCGGCGATTATAACGAGAGGTTTGCGTTGCGAGTTGGCCAGTTCCAAGGCGGGAATGATGCTCTGCACGGAAGAGATCTTTTTCTCGCTGAAGAGAATAAGCGCGTCCTGAAACTCGACTTTGGCTCCCTTACTGGAATTGATGAAGTACGGAGAAATGTAGCCTCTGTCGAATTTCATTCCCTCTATGACCTCCAGTTCGTCCGTCAGTGTCTTTCCGTCCTTGACGGTAATCACGCCGTCCTGTCCGACCTTCTTCATCGCGTCGGAAATCAGTTTGCCGACGGTTTTGTCACCGTTGGCGGATATCGTCGCCACTTGTGCGATTTCTTCAGGTGTCGTGACCGGTTGGCTCAAACCTTTCAGTTCCTCTTTGACTTTTTCCACCGCCAACATTACACCTGAAAAACCACAAATGATAATTCACGTGAGAAGTACGTGCAACTTTAAAAGTTAATTTTTTTTTTGCACAGTATGGGACAAAATTCAATATTTCCCAAACTGTTACAAAATATTTGAGAACAAAAACAATCTGTTACTTTGCAAATGCTCACCTCGTCTGATTTCTACAGGATTTGCGCCCTTACTGATATTTTCAAAGCCCTCTTTAGCTATTGCTCTTGCTAATACGGTTGCAGTTGTGGTACCATCGCCAGCTTCCTCATTAGTATTATTAGCTACATCTTGCACCAACTTGGCTCCAATATTTTGGAATTTGTCTTTCAATTCGATGCCTTTCGCCACAGTTACACCGTCCTTTGTGATCTTTGGACTGCCCCAGCTTTGTTCCAGAATAACGTTACGACCTTTGGGACCCATTGTCACAGCTACAGCATCCGCCAAGATATCCACACCTTGCAACATCAGTGCACGAACGTCGGCTCCAAAACGCACATCTTTGGCGTAAGTCCGCGCTTGCAACTGGCGCAAGGCAGTTGTTCGCAGTATGTGTGGTAGTCTGTGCATCTGAGAGAAAATATACATGCGTATCGGATGAAGTTTTTACTGCAAAATGTTATTATTGTCAACAGTAAAAGTTTAATACAAGGTAACTTTACATATCTACTTTCTGATGCAAGTTAAAACATGCAAATATTTTATCAACCTGTTGATTAAGCAAATGAAAATTAATAAATACAAAATACAAAATATAAATTACAAAAATACATGATCAGAGGATTTCTTATCAAATTATCTTTAAAGTCTCGCCACCTTTCAAAGTTTTTTGTCTCGGTGTGAACAACGCAAATTATTTGTACGTGCTTCTAAATAAGTTGCAAAAAAAATTACGAAAACAATTGATTTATCGATTAATTGAAGTTGAAATCTTGCGGCACGTAAACGTGGTTATGTAAAACCCGCGTGTGTGGGAACGGCAATTGGAGGTTAACGTTAGCGAGCAAAAAATTATAATGAGATCAGAGATAAAAGAAACGCTCGTTTAATTAATCAATCGCGCGATGCAGCTGCGTGACGCACATTCGTCTCTTTCTTTCCAGAAGGTTTCACCTCTGGACCGGATTCTCGTCGGATTCGTCACATAAAAATCGCACGCGGCGTACCGGCTAAATTATTTTCGGCGAGACGTGAATTTCTCAGGAACGCGACAGATCTCTCAGTTTCTTTCCTCACCTCGAACTTTTTTTCAGAAGAAATTTTTCAGAAAAGCGATCGAGTTTCGTCGAGTAAGCGAGTTGAAGATCGGCGCGACCGCACGTTGTCTTGCGAGGAAGAGAACACGAGTAAAATGAAAATGAGCGGATTCGGAGAGACCGTGGCGCGCTATCACATGGGTAGACCCTCTCTCCCCACCCTTTGCGCTAAAAGCAAACATAACCGCAATCTGCGACGGATTAATTGCGAATAAAAGTCATTCAAACGGATTAATCCGTTGTAACGTGCGGAAAACAAAAATAATTGACGAGAGAGAGAGAGAGAGAGTCCATTTTATTTGACGAGAATTTTCTCGCGACATCGCTTGACATGAGCGAGAACGCCCGCGCGCGTTCTAGAAAGTACGACGATTCCGCGTGATGCAATCGGCCGGCTGTGTTCAATCATCTATTTTACTGTTTGCGTTACTTCTCGCGCCTGTCTTGCGCGAGACATCGTAGAAATTGAGCGAATTATGAATGAAAATTTAAATTCGGGAAAAAAAAACGCGTTCCGTACGCGTTTCCAGTTTCTACGCGGCAAAGGGTTGTTTTTCTTTGATATCAAAGTTTTATCGTAATTTTTTTCTCTTATCTTCCTCTCATGTCGTACATGACGCGATAACGAGTGTTGTTCAAATCTACCAAGCTGAATTTTTCCAGAAAAGATGCCATCGCAATGCATCTTCGTTCACGATACAAACCAAAGGTCAATTGATGGATATTTCTCTGTTCTCAATGAAATATAAATGAGGGAGAACAGAGGAAGGCTGTGTTCTTGCATCTTTCATTCGCGTAATTTTTTCGCGCGCAATGGAGGAGACTGAAGGAAAAAATAACTTAAAGATCTCCCGTGTGTCTGTGAATACACGAAAATTCTTGAATGAAAATAGAGACAAATTCGAGAAACCGGTGGCGCGTTCTCGGCAGAGACGCTCGTATTACGTAACTCGCCGTCCCCTTACCCCTTACCCTTTCGCGCTCGATAAGTAAGAGATCAATGTGCGGTATGTGAGTCCTCGGTGTATAACGGGAGGGGAGCGAGAGCGCGGCGTGGAAACGAACCTTCGAGAACGTCGCCGGCGCGCTCTATTCCGCCGGCTGCAGTTACACGACGTGCGCGCGCTTATCTCCTCGTGACACACCGGGTTTCAGAGTGCAAAAAGATAGATCACAAATATGGTAAGATGCGCATTTTGTAAACAAATAAGACATTAAAAGAAGATTGATTTCTCCTCGTTGAATTTTAATCCGCGTTGTCAAAGCTCCGTTGTTATCTTTTTTTATTTTTTAATCACCATAACCTTCAAACGAGCGATGATCCTTTTATTTCTGTCCACTGACCGCGTGTTCGTTTTGTTGAAGTAACAGGAACAGTTTCGAGATTTTGCGCTGTCTTTTGTCGCGTGTCCGCGGTTTTCACGGTGATCGCATTTGTTTACATATCGGTCGAAACAGATGAATGAATGAACAAATGGTGTCTCGATCGTATGAATTTCTTTTTACCCGTTCGCAATAGTCAAATCATCGCGCACAGAAATTAATTAAACATGCAGGTTTTTGTACAATGAGAAATTCTAACGGCATCTTGCATCATCATCACACTAGGTTCTTTTATGTCAAATTTTCACGCGGTTTGTTTTTTTTTTTTTTTTTTTCAGGCTGCTGCCAACGCTGTAAAGAGGCTCATTCCTCTCTTCGACCGAGTTCTGGTGCAACGAGCCGAGGCTGTGACCAAAACGAAAGGTGGTATTGTGCTGCCAGAGAAAGCGCAGGCCAAAGTCTTGAGAGGCACAGTCGTGGCTACAGGACCTGGATCGAGGAACAATGTACGTACATACGTAGATAACATTTCTAAATAAATCAAGTTTTAACAGTTTTTTAAACTCGTACTTATAAAATTATTTGTCAACGCAATCACACCTGTTTTCTTTTTTTTTACCAGAAAGGGGAACATGTGCCTTTAACCATTAAGATTGGAGACGTTGTGTTACTTCCCGAATACGGTGGCACGAAGGTTGAACTCGAGGACAACAAGGAATATCACTTATTCCGCGAATCGGACATATTAGCCAAAGTAGAAGTTTAAGTTAACTGTTTAAGTCTTACGTTCTCAATTTTGTAAATGTAATTTCGTTGACTGTTCACCAATTTGCAAAGCAAAGAGCTGTACACAGAAGTTTCACAAAGAACAGAATGTTGTCTGCTTAGCTTGATATAAAAAGACTTCCTCTTTTTTTTTTTTTTTTAAATCTATTGGTGGTTGAAGCGCGCCATTGTTTCTCATGTACATAGCTACATACCATAGTTTTCTGATAAAATAAAAAAAACATTTGTCTACTGTATCTGTGTTGTTGTTACTTTAACGCTTGTCCAGTTCCTGATTTACGTAATGAGAAATAGACGCTTTTAATTAATTAGAGATTACGCGAGTGATATGTTATTTAAATATCTAGCGAGTAATCTGTTTCATATTGCATTTATATAATTTATATAAAATAACAATTGTTTTCGTAATTAAGTGAATTTTATGCTTCTTATCGCTCCCGCTTTGATACCCGAGATTTCTCCTTGATAACGAGTCAGCTCCTTTCTCACTGTCTTTACCTGTAAATAAGTTTTCAAATATATAACAGAACTTCTCGTATATTAGCGCAATATGAGAGACATTTAATTTTTTTTGTTTTACACTTACCGCCCCTTTCCTGCGAATCAGAGCTTTGTGATATTTGTTTCTGTATTTCACGCGAGGATTGCGCTGTTCCTTTTTGCGATAGGGCGTGAGACCTTTGTTCTTCGCCATTTCGTACGTTATCGCTCTCTTTCCTTCTTCCTTATTATCTTCTCTCTCGTCCAAAACGGCGTAGTCTTCGTCATTCATGGTCTCGATGTCATCTTTATCATCTATTTCTTCTGTTCTATCAAACTCATATTTTTCTTGGTTTTTCATTTTTTTCTGATGTGCCAGGTTTTTACTCAAGCTGTTGAGCGTTGATTTTTCTTTCTTCTTTTTCTTCTTAGTGTATTGTAGTTCAGAACCGTCTGACAAGCTGTAAAGAGGTTTGTTCTCCTTCGCTGCTCTCACTATATCCGCCACCTGCTTCAGCAGGTCTTCCTGTTTGCACTCGTCTATCTTATTGAGCAACTCGTTGTACTGCGCCAAACGATTTACAACCGGATGCCCTTTTACCCGTATTCCTTTTACCCTCAGCATAAGACAAAAGGAGATATTGGTACAATAATTGAGTATGATTCGGTATCTAGTTCTGACGAAATCCACCGCCTCGCATTCGGGAACCGTGCCGTCGTCAACCAGTTTGAAAAAGGGCGCGTAAACATCTCTCACTTCTGTCATAAAATCTGCAAGCAAATAATTATTCCCTCGGTCAAATCGATAATTTATGTGATGCACGTTGATACTTTATTTACAGTAAAACAAAAGCTAATATATACTCTGTTCAACGAGATGATAGAATCAGAGTAGATGGAAACTCGTCCATATCTCCAGAAAACCCCTTCACTTTACAATAATGTACCAGGAGATGTCCCGCATTTTTGCTTCCTCTGTGTGCAGACCAATTCTATTTTCTCATTGAACAGAGTAAATGTAAATTATTTCTTTCTTACATACATACTTTTGTACATATTGACCATAAACATGAAAGACTTCTCTTCTTCCTCCGACGTTTGTACACTATCTCTATTATCATCTTCTTGATCTTCCATCCTGTGCTCCCCTAACTGCGCGATTTGACTCAAACTCAAACTCTCCGGCGCCACGTATCGTCCCATTGATCTCAAATGCAGCCTTCTTCCTTCCTCCTCCTCCATCTCAGCATTGATTACATCCTTCTCAGGAGCAATCGCGTAATCTGTATACTTGTAATCAGACGAATAGAAAGCTTTTGCCTTGCTACCCCAAGCTTTGTCGTTCAACATATCATCATCATCATCATCTTTCTCTAATCCTTCGATATCAGACCCCATGCGATCTTGTTCATCATCTTCCGCCTCTTCCTCATCTTCCTCATCTTCCTCATCTTCTGTATCACGATCTTGTAATTTGTAAACCTCATCGTCGCTATCAAAATCTTCTGTGGTCTGTTGTTTGCGCACTTTCTCCAATAATTTCTTTTCCATCTCCGTGTACTCATCTTCGGAGTCTGTTACGACATCCTCCAGGTTCATGTCTTCCATGTCTTCCATATCGTCCATGTTGTCCACGTGCTCGTCATTATTCTCGCCAACAGGCTGTTTTGCTCTAGAGTGTGAGAGACAATTTCAGAAAAAAAGCGCGTAATTTTGCCAAAAAACAACCAAGAATTACGCAATTAAAATTTGCTACTTTTGCGGAGATCTGCACGTGAAACTTATTAGAAAAACTAAACAACATTTATACTTGAATTTTAACACACAGTGTTCTCCATTTTCTCTTTCAATTTAAAAAAAACACATTTAATTTCTATCAAGCTAATAAATTTACAAGCTGTTACCTCTTTTTGCGACCCATCCTCAGGAATAAAAGCAATTTCTGAGTGCCAGAAGCTAGAAAGCGGCCGTTTCTATTCACAACTCTCAAACTCTGTATGATCTTTTCAGCGCCATTAATTCACAAAGTAAATGAACTATACAGTTGTTTCCTGGACATGTTCCCGCGCTCTCGAGCACCGCGATGTAAGCGCCTCGTTTTGCGCATATATCAACTACATACGCAAACCTAACCCGGTAAATAAAAATATCATCTTCGATTTGGTTCTGTTCTGTGCTACGTGAGATCTGCGCGCGTGCATCGATACTTCGATGCGATTCGATACTTCGATTATCGAAGTACCGCGCGTAGCGCTACTCTCGAGTCAGCGGTCAGTTATGGCGGACGGGCGACGGAAAGCGGAACTTCGTTCGACTTGTTCCTGTATTTCTCGCGATTATCATCGTCTCGCGCGCGAATATCGGTCGTACGCGTGTGACGGAAAGTGTCGGGCGTTCGTGGTGACACGTAATTAACATCGCGCACTCGCCAGCGATCGTAATTGGCGAGTGTATGAAACTTACGCGACTCGTTTGCGCTTCCACGAAACGCGCGCGACGAACAAAATGAACGATGCGCGAGAAGAACTTCTTTCGAATTGATTCGTACTTTTGTATGACGCGATTATTGTCGTCTCGCGTCCAAATGCGTGAGTGTTGTGAAGTATCGGATGCTTCTATTAATACGTAATTAGCATCGCGCACTCGCCGACGGTAATTGGCGAGCTTTTGACGGTGCAATTGTATCGCGGTTGTTCGCACGCGCAAAGAACAAAATTTCGTGCGTTACCGCGGCGATTGTGACTAAAACAGTAAGACTTTTGAGTGAGTCGCGGAATTCCTGACTGCTGAGCGATATTACGAAACAGAATAAAGTGCAATCACGTAAGTACATCTCTTTGAATCATCATATATTTTGCTACTTTACTATCAAATATAAATAATATTATTATATATGTTTCGCGTTTCTACAGATGTGCGAAAAGCGAGCTGTTTACGGGCGTTGATTCAAATAATGTCGAAAAGTAAGCTGACAGATCTGTAAGAATACAAGAAAAGAGTACAAGGAAAGGGATGAAATAACGATCTGCAACTCTTCACACAACATATATGAGTGATTGTCAAGAAAATGAGCCTTCCGCAAGCAACATCAGAATTTATGGAGTGTAATCAGGTATCATCTCTTTTTATCATTATTTGCTGCTATTTACTTCATAAATTTTACTTTATTTTTTACAAATCATTACATATATAGATACATTACAAAGTATACAAAAAAAAAAAAAATAAGTATATAAAAATATATTAAAAAAAGTTATTTTAACAATATACAAATATATATGTATGAAAAGTTGCAATTCTAAGAAGTATTTCAAGAAATATTTTTTAATCATTATCACAAGTGTGTTACAATTTTCAAGTTTTGTTTTACAAATTTTCTTTATACATATTTCTTATTCATTATCAAAAGTGTGTTACAATATTCAAATTTCATTTTACAAATTTTTTTTATACATTAATACAAAAATAATATACATACATAATAAATACAAAATTCATTTACATGTTAATAATCCTGGCAAAATTACACTTATTGTATTGTAATATTCTGTTTCACACGCGTACCCGCGATAAAATGACTTCC
>QVNW01001832.1:0-13123 GCA_014825475.1 Pseudomyrmex flavicornis
TGATTTGATTCAGTAAATAATAAAATTAGTTCGTTCTACTAAAATGACATATTCCGTCGGTATAACAGGACGGTTCAGCATCCTCTTAACGTCATCAATCTAAAATAGTCGCAGAAGTATCGAGAAGCCTTAAAAATATTTTTGTATAAATATATAAAAAATAGAATCTCATTTTTGTGTACATTTGAAAAATAAGATTAGATATTCAATATCAATAATTAGATATTCAATATGCAATGTCAATATTGCATTTGGTACATACCGATAATAAATAATTCTTGTAGGAAGATGTTTCATTCTCTCTCGATAGATCTTAATTTGCGATCTTATTATATCTTCAAGATCTTTAATTATTTCCATTTTTGGTTCCTGAAGTCTGAGCTCGATATTATACTGAAAAGCTTCCTTATCATGACTAGCAGCAACCTAAATTTATATAACATTCCTCATTAGTAGAGACATAACGTTGATTTCATTACACAAAGTTCAAGATGTTACTAATTATACTCACCGCTGCTATAGAGGGTATATTAACAGCATCAGGAGAAGGATGAGTTACGTCGGCACCAACAAGCATGCAATTAGCATCCTTGAGACATGAAGGCCTAAATTGATAAGAAAAATCTTCCTATTAAAACTCCTCAATATAGACTTCATTAAAATAGTTTTTTGGCTTTGGTTGTAAGAACTCTTCAAAGATCAAAACTCAACATACATATATAGCAGGATTTCTAATAATTAAAGAATTCGAGATCAATTATCTTTCAGTTTTTTAAAAACTGCTCGATATTTGAGCGTCAAGTTTGATTTAACAATAGCAGCATCGATCGTCGCAAAATCTAATAAGCATAGAAACATAAATAAGTTGAGATCTTTCTGAGTTATGAGACTTCAAAATTTCAGTACCGCCGGCGTTAGCATTATCCAAGATATACCGCGTGAATCGCACGGTCGGATTTACATCTCTTCGATTTTCGTAAATCCGACCGTGCGACTTCCACGCGGTACATCTTGGGTAATGCTAACGCCGGCGGTACTGAAATTTTGAAGTCTCATAATTCAGAAAGATCTCAACTAAACAAGAGTTGTAAGCAATGTTTCGAACGCCTCGACGTCAGCTACAAGAATATGCAATAAAAAATAAGAGTTTCCACTTAAAAAATTCAAGTTGACCTTGACATGATCTTTACGACGCCACTCAAGGTCAATCGTATATGACAATGTAATGCATTACTTGTTCCTCAACAACTTTTGTCTAAAACATTTTTCAAAATAAGCATTTCCCTCGTTTTTAAGTGGATGACGCGGGTGGTCTGAGACACCCTATATGTTCACACATTTTCGTAAAAAAAAAAAAAAAAGTAATAAAAGATATAAGATATGATTCGACAGCTATTAATGTAATAGTTCGACCTGCAAACAAGCGTACATATGTTTCTATTCTATTGTATAGCGTAAGATTTATTATTGAACTAAAAGTGTATTTGGTATGATTTGATGCTTTCGCGGTGTATTATAACATTCAAAAATGTTTTTCATCAAAGTTTTATATCAGATTACTCTTGAAACCCTGATAAAGTGAGCTAAAATGTTTACGAAACATTGGTATAAAATTGACACTACCGCGGTTCAAACCCGAAAAACCTATTCAAGTGTATTTGGTATATTTTGTAATTGCTATACTGATTTCAATAAACGCACTTTCCGTGCGTTTGTGCAAAAACATCTTTTATATTTACACAAAATGCACAAAACTTTCTTGTATTTTTTTCGCTTAGACGTCATCAATTCAAGATAGCCACGGAAATATCAAATCAAGGAGCATTCAGATAAATACTGCGCATATGAAAAGAAAAGTGAGTTAAATGATTCTCTTTAGAAAGAAACATATGCTATTTTTGCTAATTTTGTTTATCAACGTCTGGAATGAGACAACTCAGACAACACTACGTATCGGCAGTTTTGGCTGTCACAGACATGGAGCTAAGAATATATAAAGGACAAGAACATATTAGAGAACGAATACAGATTCGAACAAGAGAACATAGCTAGCGATCCTTCTGCCCTTCCTATTGTGCGAGTTTGCTTTTGCTTTGCATGTAAATTGCATGTTGAGTGAATTCTTTATAATTTGCTTTAGTAAATGAATTTGTTTGCATTTTCTAATCTAGCATTATAAAGAGACATGAGAGGTGTAGCATAAGTGGGAGACGCGGCAACGCCGGTGAAATACTATTACTTCTATTATTTCCTTACTTATTCCTTAGACGAAGCATGTGCTCCGAAGGCTTCGCGGTCACAGTGTTCTAAAGCTAAGCGTGTCAGGGTGGCGTTCGGCCGTTTGCCGTCAATTTTTCTTTTTTTTCAGGCAAGTTGTAGAGACAAGCCTCCGGACTTTGGAGACCGGGTGCGGTGTCTCACAAAGGTCCGTTCTCGGACCGTTACTGTGGGACGTGATATTTGACGCCGTCCTAAGGATCCCGCTCCCCCCGAGGTGTTTGCTCGTCTGCTATACAGACGACACCTTGGTCCTGTTGGCGGGCAAGACAAGCCTAATGGGGCGGGCCTCCTTGGCGATGGCGGCCGTGTCCCGCCGCATGAGGCCATTGGAGCTGGTTCTTGCGCCAGCAAAGACAAAGGCGGTTGTCTTCCGACTCTCGTCGGTGGTGGTTCTGTGACCGTCTAGGTTGCACCGACCCGCGTCGTGACCCAACCCAGCATGAAGTACCTGGGTCTACAGTGGACGACAAGTGGAACTTCAGGGCACTTTGAATGCATTGCCTGCAAGGCCCGAAAGGTCTGGGGCGCTGAGCCGGCTTCTCCCTAACCTCGGGAGACCGAGACAGAGTACGAAAGTTGTACTTCAACGTCATGCACTCTGTTGCAATGTACGGTGCATTGGTGTGACACCGGGAGATCGAGGTGGGCCGTGCGGCCGCCCTGTTGGTGTCAATTGAGCGCCTTGTGGAAAGCCGAGTTGTGCGGGCGTACCATACGACGGCCCTGGAGTCTGTCTCGCGAGGATTCCGCTTGTGGACCTGCTGATGGACGAGTACGCGGAAGTGTACTCGTGCCAGGCAGGCGGCGCACAATGGGCGAAAAATGGACAAAAATCGATTGCCCTATTATACCTGAACGAACCTAGGATAAATCTTTTCCTTGAAAATGATCCTTGAAAATGATCCTTAAATGTATTGATGCATGTGTTCATAATATATTAACAAATTGTTATTAACAAATATACATATTTAATGCAAAAATGAAAGAAGTACTGTTTTGATGAGCAAAATATAGTATTGGACTGTTTCTCACAATGCTCAACGCTACATATATGTTGTGTTCATGAAATAAATAAGTTGTGTTTATTACATAAAACAAAATGAACTATTTTCCGCAATCACTAATAATAAAAAAAGCAAAGTAGAAATTAAAAATAAAAAAAAATATAAATTAAAAAATATTATAAATTAAAAAATATCGAAACAATATATGATATATATAAAATATAAAAAAAAATATATATAAAATATTAAAAAATGTAAAAAAACAAAAAACAAAAAAATACAGAACTATTAAAAACAAAATCAAAAAAATAAAAAGTAAAAAAACTTTTTCTTAGACTGGTACTTTGTCGCAGTGAAAAAGCTTATAATTGCATATATTGCAAACATAATCGAAGAGGCAATTAAACCAAACCCAGTCACTTAATCTATCTATCTATCTATCTTTAATCTATCTATTTGAAGATAGTATTTGTTATTAGAAATCCATACACCATTATTGATATGCGTATATATATATATATATATGGTATCTACTATATTGGATCTGCCATTGTTAATTTTACAATATTAATTTGATTTTCGAAATCAGCGACCCAAAAAACATTAGATTTTCAATTTTCAAGCAATTTCATTCAGTATTCAACAAGTTATCGATTTTTGTCTATTTTTTCCGGATTTTGCCCACTGTGCGGCGCTGTGTCGGGCGCGCGCGGCCGAGACCTGACCCGGAGGAGGTCTGGCAGGCTCGATCGAAAGCCCGCGAGAGATTAGTGCGGTGGTGGCAGCGCCGGCTGGAAGACTCGCTTCTTCAGGGCAGAGGGTTCGGGAGGCAATGCTCGGGCCAGTACTTAGGGACTGGGTGGCTCGCCCGTATCTCTGGATGACCTATCCGTCAACCCAGATGGTTACGGACCACGGGGTATTCGGTGCGTTTCTGCACCGAATTGGTAGAGTAGCCACTCCGGTGTGTGAGCACTGCGGAGTCGCGGTCAACACAGCGGCTCACACTCTAGAGGACTGCATGAGACGAGGAGAAAGCGGCCCTGCGTAAAGCGTTAGGTGTCGACCTGTTCTTCCCGTCTGTCTTTCGGCAGGCGGTGAGAGACTTAGGCAAGTGGCGCTTTTTGCGAGAAGGTGCAGTGTGTCAAAGAGGAGCGGCTACGTCCAGCCTCTGGCCCGAAAACGGATCAGGGATTAAATCTCTGATTCGTGCGTAGTAGAAGGAACTTCTCTCTTTCCTCCGTTAAAGTGTCTCTACTCCACGGCGGGCGAGAAAAAGAGGAGTTCGCAGGCCGGGAAAGTGAAAGCTTTCTCGGACATTGCACGCGAACGTAGGAGTCGGCAGGAGGAAATAGGCTCCCTCCTGTCGTCGCGGAGATGTGGTGCCACGTGATAGGCACCTAGGCGCGCGAGAAGAAGACCGGAATGTTATAGCCCACAGACTTTCCAAGCTTCCTCTCTAAGCGCAAGACGAGCCTCAAAAGGTTTTAGTAGGTACGTCTCTCTCTTTGACAAGTCCCACATAATCCTGCCCTTACAAGTCAGGATACTCATAAAGGGTTTCCTCTCGTTAAAAAAAATTAAGATATTTAAGGCTCATTTAGTTCAAAAGAAATAATAAATTTCCACGGTTAAATATCTTAATTTGTTTAAGAAACACGTCGGTGGAAAATGGCGTTATTCACAAATTATCATATACGAAATATTGCGAAGAAAACCTAACACCATGTGCCTTGGTGGCCAAATAGGAAAGGCGTTGGCACGGAAAGCCGAAGATTCCAGATTCGACTCCTGACCGAGATGTTTTTTTCGCAATATAATTTCTAAATTACTTCAGAAGAGAAAATGAATATTCTCATATATGTGATGCAAATCAAGCATCCTATATGATTCTACAAGTTGAAAATTTCAATTCAAAATAATGTGTAAGAATTTACTCTTAAAAATCTAAATATATTTAAAATATATTTATCCGCAAAACATCCAGCAACTGGCTCTTACCACTTTTGAAATTTACTAGTTTTAACCGCATGAGCTTTAAATATCTTAATTCGATTATGAAACGCCATCTTCTACCGCGTAGAAGATGGCGTTATTCACAGATTATTATATACGATATATTGGGAGAAAAACACCAAGTATCTCGGTAGCCGAATAGGGAAGGCATTGGCACGGAAAGCCGAAGATTCCAGATTCGACTTCTGACCGAGGTGTTTTTTTCAATATAATTTCTAAATTAATTGGAAAGAGTATTCTCACATATGAGATGCAAATCAAACATCCTATATAGTTTTAAGAATTGAAAATTTCAAAATAATATGTAAGAATTTACACTCTTAAAAATATAAATTTAAATATAATTTAAATATAAATATAAATATAAATTAAATTTAAATTAAATATAAATTAAATATAATTTATATTAAATACCGCAAAACATCCAGCGACTGGCTCTTACAACCTTTGAAAATTATTATTAGTTTTAACTGCGTGAGCCTTGAATATCTTAACTTGTCTGTATAATTTTCAAGTATAAATCTTGTTTAATGCATCAAAAATTATGATTATTCCTTAATTAAAGCACATTTTAATCAATCTTTCAATTAAATTTTTTGAGATACGGAAATATTAGGTTATTTTTTTTCACATTTTTTAAGAGGATGCTGGAGTGACTTAACAAGACATTATTGTTACATTATTACAATATTAGTAAAAATAACTATTTGTTATAACTACTGAACGGTATGAAAAATGCTTTTACAAAGTAAAAGAGAATAATAAAAGAAAGCGGTGTCTACCAAAAAAACATTTAATAAACATAAATATTTTTTCGAGCTACAATAACCTCAATAATAATTGCACGTAATTTTGAAATATAAAAGTTATACAGAAAAAATGACACCAGACACCACTAGACAGAGTACACATGAGTACATATGAGAATGTTATGAGACTACGAGCACATCAGTTGAAAGCCTACAAAAAAAGACTAGTTTGATCTACAGTAGCAGAATCTAATAAAAATTAGGAAGAACGAGAAACAGTAATCCGTTTCAGTCTAAATAAAAGAAAAGACGAACGAAGGACAAGGAACGAGATACAAGAGTTGCATTGTAATGTCTCATTGGTAAAACAGGAAGGTCTAGCATCCTCTTAAGAAGAAATTTTGGTTGACTTAAATTTCGCGTGAAAAATTTATAAAAAAGTTGGATATCATAGTTGCCTTTCACTTAAAAAAAGCTTTCAGCACAGCGATCTATGCCCTATCCAGTGTTATATAGAAATAAGTGAATATTTGCAGTAAATATCCAAACGCAGCCAATAACACAATGAGGGAAAGATCAGATGGTACGAAACGTGCGTAATGCGTCGGAACTGTCGGAACATTCGTAATTCGTTTTGGTCGTAGTCTTTATTCTGCCGATTCTGTAGTTTTCGTTCCGCAAGAACATATTTTCATGCGGATTCCGTCGATTCCGCAATCTTTTTGCGTAGTTACTGATAAAATGCACTTTGACTTCGTTTTAATTTTTTCAGCAGTCCGCAAATAACTACAATGTTTTTGAATACATTGTTGTCATAAAACAACAACAGAGAGATATAAATAAACAACCTTCTATTGCGCCAGACGTGTCTTCTATATAAAAATCTTATCCGCACTTTTTTTTGTCCCATTGAGCGGAACTTGCAAATGCGTAATCAGTGCAAGCCACTAGCAAATACTATTCCGACAGATCTATATTCTTTTCAATGAGAGAAAGGTCTGCGGTCTGCGCATAGGAGTGGAATAGTGAGCAGAGTGGGGAGAGAGTTGCGTGCGGAATTGGCGAAACATTTGCTGACAGCCACGTCAGCCACTAGTTGTAGAGTGAAGAGAGAGGCGATGCGCAGAACGGACGAATTTGCGTCGGTTCGCGGACCTTTCTCTCATTGAAAAGACTATAATAGAAGTACTCTATAAAAAGAGTTTTATAATTGGTTAGCACCCCATTGCGCAATACCTAATTCCTTTCAATAGGATATTAAGGGGATCCTAAAGTGAGTCTTTAGGATTAAAGTAAAGTAGGAACTTAATCTAACCTAAAGTAGGTCTATTTTATCGATAAAACTGAATTTTTTGCGCACACTATTCGTTTTTTTGGCTGTGTGGATTGATAAATCCTTTTCTACAATTAAAGTACATACAATAAGGGATCCGGGACGTCCAAATTTATATAACAAAATGAAAAAAATTAAAGTTTAAAAAACATTTAAAAAATTTTTGTTATATAAATTTGGACGTCCCGGATTTCTTATTGTATATACTTTAATTGTATATACTTTAATTGTAGAAAAGAATTTATCAACCTACACAACCCCAAAAAAGATTAGTGTGCACAAAAAATTCAGTTTTATCGATAAAATCCTTTTTAGGATCTTCTTAAAAAACACAGTTTTGCAAAACGGAATTTGCGAAATGTTTATGATTAGCCGGAATATATTTCAGAAATTTCACATTGCGCACCATCTGACCTCTTTTTAAGAACAGAACTGAAAAAATTGTTGTTTGTAAGAATAAAAGAAATGTGCTGTACAGTGACAACTATAGTATGAATACGTATATCGCCTCATATAACTATAACGCCTAATTAGAATTCTAAAAAAGACCCGAACTTAATCATGTGTTATAAACAAAACCGGGCCGAGAAAATTCAACTAAATAACCAAATCTTTTCAACTCTCAGAAAGGGACAATGGTTCCTTATGCACGAGTCGCGCACACGGTTCTCGTAACAGAAGAGTAATCGTAAAATTAAAGAAGACTAGGACTGCTAACGCAAATTTAAACAAGATAAGACACGTACAGATATCCAAGTTTTAAACAAGCGATAACTCTACCGATTGAAAAACTTTCTGTAATTAGAGATATCGCCTCGAGGGATCAACAAATAAGAAATCGATAATTTGACAGATAATGAAGAAGGAGAATCAAGAAATGAATGATGAAGGAACTAATGAGTCGGCGTTTCCAAATCACTAATATAAAAGCGCTACCTCCGCATCCGCAGCGCAGTCAATAAAGTCACGTCAGTCAATCCTAAGCATTGTATTGCGAGTGCATATACTTATACTTTGGAAGAAAATACTTTGAGTAAAGTTTTGTGAATAAAATAAAAACTTTCTTTTGGAGAATTGTTGTTGGCGATTCTTACAATAGATTAGATTCATATATAATAGTGTCTCGTTAACTTGCCGCAGTATTATACCGAGAGTCATCTCTACCAATTCTTAGAAGTGCTTCGCTGAGGCTTCGCGCGAATTGGTGAGGATGACTGCAGCAGTCGAGCGGCGGTCAAGCCAATCAGAGATAACAGCCGGCAATTCTCAAAACATTACTTGCATCGATATCTTTCCGCTCGCGGAACCGAGAACCGAAGAACGCAAAAGTAGTGATGCACTACTTGACATGTGTATATTAAGTTCTGTTTCTTCTATGCATGCAGGATTAATTTGTAAATGTAGTGAGATGACGGTAGTGAGATGACCACGAGAATGCTTAAAGTTATTTGCATTTGTATTCGATTATGTTGTTAGAAAATCTTAAGTTATTAAGAAATCCTGCTATACACATATATACAAAGTATCTACAAAATTTTGTGGACACAACCGAAGTGTAAAGATAAATTGAAAAGTCTATTTATTTATTGTACAATACAAAATTCGCATAGTTACTGAGTGATTAATTAATACATGTGACACGATGAGCTTATGGAAAGAGTCCCGACTTTGTAAGCGTGTATGATTTTCAGTTGTAAAAATCAGTTGATCGCAAAAGCTGTGTCACACACCACTAACTTGTTTGGTCCGCCTCTTGCTCTTAGAAAATTGTATAAAGTAAGCTATTTTTAAAGCAAAAATTGGATGGTTAGTATAGTTCCAAATTTGATAAAAAGGACGATGTAGAAAAGCCAATGTGAGGAATAACATGAATGGTTGTGTATAGAATTCTTTATTCCGTAAGTATAAAAGCAGACGTTTCAACCGACTTTTCGAAAACGCTTCGGCTGTTGAAATTGTCACTAATCGTTTCGAAACTGAACAAAAAATCATTTTATCAATTATCATTTCATCAATCATTAATTAATGTATTCCTGTACGTATTCAATCCAATTTACTATATTAAACATTTTTATAATTTTGTGCGCAAATTTGTTCATACACTCTGATTATTATTGAACACGTTGTTGATGTATGTTTAGATTATTATTAACTTATCACATTGAGAAGGACCGCAAACTACGGTTGAAACGTCTGCTTTTATATTTACGGAATAAAGAATTCTACACACAACTATCCATTTCATTGATTACATTGGTCTTTTTACATCGTCCATTTTGATTCAAGTCCATTTTTCTTTCTTTCTTTAAGAGAGTCCTGAAGCGTCACATATATGTCAGCGTTAAAGCCCAAAGTGCGATAGATTCTAAGATTGACTGGTCAATGCGCGGAAAAACCAAGCGTTTTGGTGAAAGTCCGAAATAGTTTTGTTTTTCGGCCTTCGATTGTTGTGTTTTTAGTTAATCCTAGGAGTAACTAACACGGCTGGTTAAAGTAGTTATCGCGTAGAATCGATTTCTTGCCAATTCTTCCAAATTGGAACCACATATTAAGAAAAAGCGCTTTGTAAGCGCTTGTGAAATTTCAAAATGTTTGACCGTTCCAAAATTGAAATAATTGCAATTATAAATGACACGTTTTACATGTGTTACATGCGTAAACCCGTTGAAAAAGATATATTTTAAACTCTAGCTGTCAAACTATATTTGCGACATTGATAAAAAACTAGAATGCGGTAGATTACCATTATACAAATACTATAAAAAAAGTTTAGAATTATTGTCTGTCTAGTTGTCGAAATAAAGTCGCGGAAAGATTGTAATATGTTTTGACAAGATATAATTAGACGAGTAACAGCGGCAACAATGTTGCCTCTCGTACAACGTATGTAGATCTTAACACACTGCTTTTTTGCGATTTTCTTGTCTCTATCATACTTAAAATTGTTTTTAAGGGTTTTTTAGTATCTGTATTGAAATTGAAAAGTCATTTTAATAGTTTCGTTTGACAGCTAAATAAACTGACAGATTTGGTTAGACGCGCGCGAAGTTGTCAGATTGTTGTTCGATGTAAAGCGACAGTCGCTACTAAAAGTTTACCGCATTAGCAAAAAGAAGTAAAATTGTTTAAATAGGTTTTGAACATAATAAAGCTATTTCTACATCAATGACATGTTGATAAAATAGATGTTGATAGAATAGAGTCTGAAATATTCGTATGACATGTGAGAATCAAATTCTGAGAATACTTTTATATAGTGTAAAATTAAACTTTTGAATAAAACTGTCGGGCGATAACTACCTTAAAGTTGAAGTCTAAAAACATCACTTCGAACTTTGACTACTCAATCCTAGATATGATTAAAATGACTGTTATGGTCAAACCCTGAAGCACGAGCAACTTTTTAAACTTTTTAGACCTTCTTGGTATTTGGTTTCTCGAAAAATTCACGATTAAAACATGATAAGCTCAGGAGGGATGCAGATGGAGGGACGTAGCCTCTCACTTGCAAGAAGGGTGAAGCTCCCCTTGTGGGAGAACGCAGCCCCCTCCTGCCTACACACGTACAACACGAAGAAAACGTACACGGAATAAAAAAATAAGAGTTTATTTATAAAACTTTTTTTGTTAATAACTTTTTAATAAACAACGATTGACTAGTCAAAGTCCAAAATGATGTTTTTAGATTTCAATTTTAAGCAGCCGTGTTAGTTACTCCTAGGATTAACTAAAAACACAACAGTCGAAGGCCGAAAAACAAAACTATTTCTGACTTTCATCAAAACGCTTGGTTTTTCCGCGCATTGACCAGTCAATTCTAGGATCCACCGCACTTCAGGCTTTAACGCTGACAAATATATCGGGCTTAACGCTAACATATATATCGTGACTACTGTTATTGATACAAGTGACATCAACCATAGAGCCTCGTTAGAGAAACAAGGACATACATATGTAAAACTAAATTGTGTTAGATTTAAACGTAGTTTATATCTTTTGTCTATTGTAAGTTTTAATAGTCAGATGATTTTATTACATTATTGGATTATTTCTATCTCTGTCTGTCGTTCTTTTTCATATATTAACTTTTGAACTATAAATATAATACAACATTATATCGATATAACAGTAAAAACAATTTTGTTCAATTTTTAGAAAACCCGACAGAGATTTCTTTGACTATTTTTCTTTTATTTTAGAAAATCGTTTATTTGTCCAAGCAGTAAATACAAAAATAAATCTAAAGTACTACTTATTCGTACGATTGCTAACCGACAGGTCCAATACCCTCTTAAGTCTACTTTTCTTTACACCTGGAAATTATACACGTCTTCAGAGTCCGGACTATAGCTTCCCACGTTGATATATCTTATCATTGGATCATATGTATTAATCATTCAATAACTATTGCGAATTTTGCAAAATGGTACATGACTTTTCTATTCAGATTGACCCAATCTATCCTCATATTTTAGCTGTGTCAAAATTGTTCAGACATCTTGTATATCTGATACATATACTGTTTTTTGTTAACTTTTCGAATAAAATCAATGTTCATTGTAAGTGGTTTTTAGTTTTCTGTTTACATCGATTATATCATTATGAATTATAAATTTGTAGGTTGTATCATTTTCTTTTCTTGAAAACAGAGTCTTGTATGTAAATTTGTCAATTTTGACTTATTTTTATATTTTTAAAATTGACAAAAAGTAAGCGAGTGAGCATGCACGCGCGCGCGTGCGTGTGTGTGTGTGTGTACATATGTAAAAGCAAAAATATAGTAATTACTTACATGCTCTTAAACTTATGATTAATACCATTTAGTTTCGAATTTATTTTTAGAAGAATGTTTTTTATTGTTGAATTGTTGGCTTTTTTAACAGTCCGAGCTTTTATGCATTGTGTCAATACACCTACTCCTAATTCCGTGATTTGTTTTACTTTGCCTGTAATTATAAAAATAATTTAAATTGATTTATATTCAGAATAAGAAAAATTAAAAAAAACATTACACTCACCATACGTTTCATCAGTGCGATCTGGAATGACAACCATTATCAAATCTAAATTTTTTTTTGAGTTACAGAAATTTGTTATTTCATCTATTTTGTCATGATATATTTGTTTAAATGGCTTTTGTGGATCTCCAATTGTCATACCAACTTCAGGAGCTAAACGCATACAACAATAATACAATAATATAATTATATAATTTATATAATTCATACAATTTAACAAGATTCACTTCAATGAGGATTTAAATTTTTTCTGGCCCGGAAAGCCGGACATTCCATGTTCGACTCTCAGCTGAGGAATTTTTTTCGTAATAATTTAAAAAAAAATTAGGAAAGTATTCGGGGTCTTTCATATATGAGATACAAATATAGCATCTTTTATGAATTAAAAAATGGAAATCTCAATTCAAAAACTCACAAAAAATGTACAAAATGTACGTGAACACATATATATATATATGTCATCACATATATACACGTATATTTTCACGCACAACATCTTGCGAACGGCTCTTATGACCGGATTTACATTTATTAGTTTCGAAAATACAGAGCCCACAAGATTCTTTATTAATCGTTTAAATTTATACTTGAGAGAGTTAGCATTATATATACAGAGTATCTCTAAAGAGCAGAGAGAAGCCTGAGAGCGGCCAGGCCCATAAGAGTTTTTACGATCGCTATTCCGCCTTCCGCCCCGTAAGCTAGCGCATGTCCATGGGTTGT